>VXBN01001790.1:109218-137113 GCA_013397395.1 Sinosuthora webbiana | reverse complement strand
GGGGGGGGTTGTGTTTGTTGGGGGGGGGGGGGTTTGTGCACATTTGTCACCCCCTGGCAGCGGGGGATGCCAGCCAGGGGGGTCCTGGGTGCCCCCGCCGGTAATTCCCGGCCTTTAAGCTGGGAGGGCTGCGGATAATCGAGATATTCTTGTCCTTAAGCCTCTCAAGGGTTGCAGGTCTTAAAAAAGGGCTCCGGCTGTCGAGTCGGCTGGCGGGGCATTAGCGGGGCGGGAGCAGTGGGGCAGCCGGGACGGGCTCAGCAGGTGATGCCTGTGCTCGGGGCTGGATCATCAGTGAGGCTTTGGCTGCTGCCAGGGGAATGCTCCCAGTGTTAGGGAGCAATCCTTGGGGAGCAGCCAGGCCTCATCCCGGTGCTGCCTGGCTCTCCTGCCATCCTGGTCCCTCTCTGAGGTGCTGATGCTCCATCCCTAAACTGTAACAAGCTCATGGGAAAGGCAGAGTTTTGTTTTTCTGCTGTTAGCCAGCCTTCCTCTCCCCTCTCCTCTCTCCTCTCTCCGCCACCCCAGATCCTGGGATCCATCAGCATTCCTGCTTTGCCTTCATCTGTGACCCTCTAAGAGCTGGCTGTCCCCTGTGCCGGTGTCACCCCTCGGTGCCCCTCCCCTGGAATATTAACGCCACAAATCACAAGCGACAGCCCGGGCTGGAGCCCCGGGCTGGGAGGAGGTGTTGGAGCAGGGGTGGGACACGTGGTGGCTTTGTCCTTCTCCTCGGGGCTGTGTTTCGCTTCCAGAGGGAGGGGGAGCAGCTGGGCCCACCTTTAAAAGTGGGGAGATGGGAGGGTAGAGCGGTAAGGCCGGGATTTCCATCCTGCCTGGATGCAGGCTGCTTCCCGCCTCTGTGTCCGTGGATATGTGGCTTTCCTCTCCTCCAGGTCCAGCTTGGCCATTGTGTTTTCTTCTGTGAGACCTCCAGGGGTGCTGGGGACCCTGGAGCCGGGCTGGGAAGGAGTCCTGCCCCGTGGAAATGTGTGCAGCCCACGTTCTGCTGGGCGAGGACCCGAGGAATCTCTGCGTTCGGTGGATGTGCTGGGAAGAGCAGATGTACGGGGGATTACGGGCGGCTCTTTTGCACGCGTGTGTGCACACGTGCAGCCCGGCAGGGACGGGGGCTGTGTGACACTCCTGGCACCTTCCCTGCACTGACGGGAGCACAAGGGACACCTGGGCACAGCTCTGGGGGCCTGCAGTGGTCGGGGACAGCACTGGGGACGTGGCTCTGCTCGCTGAGGGAGGGCTGCAGCCCCGCAGGGCTGGGATTGCTGCAGGGGGAATGGGCAGGACGGGTTGTTGTCCCTGGTTTGGGTCCCTCCGTGCCTCAGTTTTCCCCAGCAGTGAGTGGGGGAGATACAGAACGGGAGAGCTGTGGCTGGCTGGAAGGCCACTGCCCGTGCTGGGTGCATCAAACGGTGGTGAATCCCACCCTGCTGAGGCAAACAGCATCCTGGATCATCCCGTTGCTCCAGGAGCTTCCCAGAGACATTCCCAGGGGAGCGCTGGGGGAGCAGCTGCCAGCCAGGGCGCTCGGCTCTCACCGTGGCAGCGACAGCAGGGAGGGGAGCGGTGACACCAGCAGAGCTGCTCAGAGTGAGCACAGCCAGGGCTCTGCTCTCCTCTCCCGTTCCCCCAGAGAGGCATTCCCAAGGTTTTTATCTGGGCCGTGCCCTGGCAGCCCCCGGGATGGGTTTGGGCAGGGCGGGGAGCGGGCGCTGCTGCCCGCCGGGCTGCCGGGGCTGACCTTCCCTCTCCACTGACCTTCACGCCCGTCAGCATCAGCTCTGCTGCCTGTCCACGTCCAGGGCTGGGCTGGGGGGCTGGGCAGCCCTTCCCAGGGGGGCTCTGGGGGCTCGGCAGAGCCGCGGGGAGGTGGGGGTGCGCTGGGGTGGGTAATTCAAGGACTTTGGCTCGCTAACGGAGGTTAAAAGGGGAGCCGTGGGATCTGTTTGGAGTATCATTTGTGGGAACCTCTGCTCGTTGGCCTCCCCTCAGCCCTGCCCAGCCACGTTGCCAAGGGGAGGGTGGGAGGCACAGCTGAGGAGCAGCTGGTCCCCATGGACCATCCCTGGAGGACATAAAGATGTAAGTGGTGTGGAAGATCCATGTGGAATTGGCATGCCTGGAGAAGCTGGGGAGGTCTGGGCGCTGCTCAGCCCTGGGGTGATGGGGTCAGGATCCATGTAGGTGCACAGGTGGGAAGGCCAGGGGATGGCCCCTGTTCCCAGACTGCTCCTCAGGGTGTCCCCTCCAGCTCAGATCCCTCTCTCCATCAGCTCCTGAGGGTGTTTTGGTGTTACTGACTGAAGCCCCTTCCTGGTCACCAAGGGACTGTTTTGAGGGGGAATTGCCTTCTTTAACCTGTTCTGTCGTGATTTTCTGCCACACTGGGGGACAGGCTGGGGGGAGCACTCAGAAATGTCTTCTTGGAGTCACAGGAGACCCCTCAGCTGTCACCCGGGGTCACTGGAGGAGTTTTGGACCAGAGCTTTACCTGCTGCCTGTGTGGAGGACCCCAGAGCATCCCTTGAGCCTCTGCACGGTCCTTGAGCCATCCCATCAGCACTGATGCCCAGGGAATGCTGTCAGGAAATGAGTGGCAAAGCCACAATGCCAAGTTCTCCCCGGTGCTGCACCCAAAGTTACCTCAAGGAACATCTCCCTTTTTTTTTGGAAACCTTAAATAAACCAAGCTGCCAGAGCAATGGACTGAGCTCCCCATCAGCTGGATTACAAATGAGAAGGACCATCAGCTCACTTGGAGTTTCCATGGGCTGCCAATGTGGAGATGTGTAGGGTTTTGCTCCTGTGGTGCCTGTCCCTGCGCTGTGTCACCTGTGTCACCTGTGCCACCCCTGTTCTGGCCCCTCGTGCCAGCTGACCTGAACCTGAGTGATGCTCCAAGAGACTCTCCTGCTTCCTGTGCTCGTTCTCCTCTTGAGCCTGCGCCAAGCCCATCCGCGTTCCTGGAAGCCATTCTGAGATTGCTCCCTCCGAGAAAAGATTGGTTTGGGAAAAGTGTTGGAATACCCCAGGAAATGCTGTTTGTCCACGATGCCTGCCTCAGTCAGAAGCGGCAAACCCCGCTGATTCTGGATGGAAGTTTGCTTGTCCTGGGCTTCGACTCTCTGAAGTTTCTTTCAGCCAGGGTCTGGTCACAATTTGGGCACAAAATGGGTGTTCCTGAAGGAGCCGCTGGGCGTGACTGAGGGGTGCCACTGTGCCTGGCATGGAGTGCCACCCTGGAGGGGGATCTCCAGTGGGACAGCAGTGCCCGTCTCTGCCCGGTGTGTGACAGGGACTGCTCCCTCTTGGTGCCTGGTGGCGGGGTTTGCTCACAGATTTGTGTCACCTTCATCCCTGCTGAGGAGGAAGAGGTCACGAGGCGAGGCAGGCCGTGCAGGCAGCACCCACTGCTCTCCCGCCTGCTGCTGGGCTGCCTACCTGGCCGGGGGGCCGAGAGGAAAAAATAACAACCTGCAAGCCAAGGAGCTGGGGAGCTGCTGGGAACGTATTTATGGCGGGGAAGAAAAAGGCTCTGTTCCCTCCCCGCGCAGCGGCTGTTTATCACACTCGCAGGGGGATGGAGAAAATGTTCCATTTGTTGGGTACAGCCGGCAACCCACACAGCGTATAAATTAAGGGCTTTTACATGCAGAGCTCCCGAAATAAAACACACACACACACACAAAAGAGAGAGAGGAGTTTTGTGTCGGCCCCGGCGCTCTGCCTCTCCCTGGCTGTCCCTGCGCCCCGGCCCCGGCCCGCCGCTGGCTCCCGTTCAGGAATTCCACATTATCTCTGAGCGTTTCCAGCTTCCTCAGCAGGGAACAGCTCCGCTTCTGTCTTCCTGCTGCCACATCTGGAAAGCGTTAGGCCGGGGTGTCAGCAGGCAGGGCTGGCTGGCATGTGCTCCCCCCGGCACCCTGCCCGCCTCCCTGCCCGCTCCCTGCCTTGCCTGCCTGGCTGTTCCGTGCCCTGGCGCTGCACTCGGGCTTCAAACTGCCTGCCCCTGAGGGCTGTGGGGATGAGTTTTCTCTGCCTCCCCTCTTTGGAGAGTTTTGAGGGGGTTTTTGTAGCTGCTGTGGGGAGAGAGGGCTCCTGGGACCTCCGGGGATTGACCTCTGCAGGGATGCTCTGCTGTGGTCAGGGGTGCTCTGTTGTGATCAGGGGTGCTTTCCTGAGATGAGGGATGCTCTGCTGTGGTCAGGGATTCCTTTCTGCGGTCAGGGATGCTTTTTTTTTGGTCAGGGATGCCTTCCTGTGATCAGGGATGCTTTCCTGTGGTCAGGGATGCTCTGCTGTCATCAGGGATGGTCTGCTGTGGTCAGGGATGCCTTTCTGTGGTCAGGGATGCTTTCCTGTGGTCAGGGATGCTTTTTTTTTGGTCAGGGATGCCTTCCTGTGATCAGGGATCCTTTCCTGTGGTCAGGGATGCTTTTTTTTTGGTCAGGGATGCCTTCCTGTGATCAGGGATCCTTTCCTGTGGTCAGGGATGCTTTTTTTTTGGT
This sequence comes from Sinosuthora webbiana, assembly GCA_013397395.1. Classification (NCBI taxonomy): domain Eukaryota; kingdom Metazoa; phylum Chordata; class Aves; order Passeriformes; family Sylviidae; genus Sinosuthora; species Sinosuthora webbiana. Next base: position 132,587 of record VXBN01001790.1, on the reverse strand, counting down.
CAGGGATGCCTTCCTGTGATCAGGGATCCTTTCCTGTGGTCAGGGATGCTTTTTTTTTGGTCAGGGATGCCTTCCTGTGATCAGGGATGCTTTCCTGGGGTCAGGGATGCTCTGCTGTCATCAGGGATGGTCTGCTGTGGTCAGGGATGCCTTTCTGTGGTCAGGGATGCTTTTTTTTGGTCAGGTATGCCTTCCTGTGATCAGGGATCCTTTCCTGTGGTCAGGGATGCTTTCCTGTGGTGCCCAGTTCTGCTGTGATCAGGGATGCTTTCCTGGGGTCAGGGATGCTCTGCTGTGATCAGAGATGCTCTGTTGTGATCAAGGATGCTTTCCTGTGGTCCCCAGCTCTGCTGTGGTCCCCCTGTGCACCCTGTGCAAATCCTCCTCTTGGCACCCTTTTGGAAAACTCTCTGCCTGCTCAGGGGAGTTTTCATCTCCTGGATCTGTGTCTGGACTGGCATCCCCGAGCTGGAGCTCAGCAGGGATGTGCTGCTGCATCTGCTGGAGGCTCGAGGGTGGGGTTTGTGGGAGGTGAAACCTCTGTGATTTCCCCAGTGCTCTGGGAGGTGTCTGGGGAGGTTCTCACTGCGCTCTGCTTGCTTGTAATGCCTGTGGGCTCATCCCGCTGGGATTCCTTCGTTTGTTAGGGACTACCTGGGCCAGAAAGACATTTGGCTGCCAGCATCTCGGGCCCCCAGGAGAAATCCCCACGTGGTGTGGGCACATGGAGATGCCCAGCTGGATCATCTTCAGGTCTTGCCCCACCTCAGTGTCTCAGATTCCAGCAGGGCAGTCGAAAATGGAAGAGCTCCCTACGACATCCCAGAGTTTCAGGGTTCCCTCTGTGGTCCTGGGGGACATTGGTTCCATGCTGCAGGTGTGGGTGACACTGGAGAGGGAAAGGGCTTTGCAGGTGTCATGGTTGACACTGCACAGAAGGAAAAAGCTTTGCAGAACACAGGTGGTTCAGGGTCTGATGTGCCCTTCAGAGCAAAGGACACGGAGAGCTGATGGCTTGTTTTCCAAAGGGGATAATGACAGTGACCTGGAAGCAGTGCCTTAATGACCTAATGACCGGCGTGTGCAATCCACAGGAGGGTCTTTGGCAGGGAGGGCTGTGGCAGTGCTTAGATGTGCCCTAACCACAGAGGGCTCCTCTGCTCCCTGGCTTTTTTCCCTTTTTTTTTTTTCCTCCGTGCTTTTAACCTACCATGATGGGATTTCAAAATTAAAGCTAAAAAAAAAAAAAACCCAAAACAAAACCAAACCAGAAAAAAACCCAAAAAACAGGCCTTGGTTTTATAGACCCTACAGATGCATCCGGCACCAAACTGATCCCAGATGCAGCTCCACTGTCAATAGTGTTACACGAGGGATCAATCCCCTTCATTGTTTTATGTGGCCTCTACAGCATCATCAGCTAATTAAAGCTAATGGGTCCCAGAGCAGCACTGACAGCATCTGATCCTATCAGCCTGCGCAGCCTTTCCCTTGATGGGCCACTCCAGAGCCAGATCCTGCACTCCAGACCCCTGCAAAAGCCTGTATTGACTCGGAGGATCAGGCTACAGATCAATGGGAACTGTTGTTAAACAAACATCGCCGGATTAATGTCAGCTCCGCAGGGGGAGGAGGTCGATGGCTGCTAATTCGAAAGGGGTGGGAGGGAGCAAGGGGATGGCGGTGACAGCGGTGACAGGGGACGCGGGGGGGAGAGGCCAGGCTGTGAAAATGCTCCCCGTGTCTGTGGCCAGCGTCTGAGCGTTTCCCAGTCTCGGATTTATCACCGCCCTGGGCGGGAGGCTGTGCTGGACAGCAGCCCAGCGGTGTCCCCAAGGGCACTGGAGGTGCCCAAATCCCTTTGCTCTGTGCGTCAAGGGCGGCGTGGTGGCCTTGGACTGTCCCCAGAGAGGACAGGGACCCCTGTGTCCCTGCTACACGCTGTCCCTGGCATAGGCCTCTCCCCCGTTGCGGTGGACCGCTAAATCTCGGGTTCCTGCTTTCCCTTCTCTTGTGGCTCCCGCTGTCCCTTGGCTGGGGATCAGGGGTGCCCAGGGATGTGGCTTGGGAAGGCTTCCATTCCCACAGCCCTGTGCTGCAGGCAGGGACTCTCTCCTCTTCTTCCCCTCATTTTCCTCCCATTCCTCTGTTGCTCAGAAAGTCTTTGTCCCACATTTGCAGTGGCAGAGCTGGGGAGGCTCAGCCCTGCAGGAGTGACCCTCGCCTTTGGACTCTGCCCATGATTTTGGAGTAGGAAAAGCCCAAGGAAGGCTCCTTCCATCCCCCTGGATCCTCTCGTGCTGCCACTCCGTTACCCAGAGCGTTCCTGCTGGGCTGAGTGGGAAGAGTGGAGCAGCTCTGGGCTCCAGGCAGGCGGCAGGAACGCTCCCGGAGCAGGTCCCAGCTGACATCTGGGAGCTCGGCACAGCTCCGGTGTCAGCGCAGCTGAGAGCACAGGAGGTGGGAAGCCCCAGACACCTGCAGCTCGGTTAATAAATATTTATTTGGAGGTGACAAACGCTCTCCTGGATGGAGCCAAGTGAGCAGAAGGGAGGATTGCGGGGGAGTGACGGGGTGTGCTTTTTTTGGGGGGGAGTTTTACGGTGGGGATGTCGAAAGGAGCAGCTGATGAACCAAAGGATGTTGAAATCCACATTCATTTCCCTGACGCGGTTGCCTGACGTCAGGGCAGGCAGGAAACGTCCCCCTGGGCAAGAGAGGGCTTGGCACAAGGAGCCCTCATCCCCTGAGGACGGTGGGAGCCTGCCTGGGGGCTGGTAAGATGTGATGGGAAGGAGCCAGGAGGATGCCAGGTCAGGGTCTGGTATAAATAATAAAAAGGCTGAAGTTGGATTGTTCTCTTAAAAAAGGAGAAATGAAGGGCAGGGAGCAGCCGGGGTGGTGGGTGCTGTCACCTCGCCGTGGCTTGGGGCTCTGCTGGGTGATCTCGTGGTGCTGGCAGCAGGGACTGGGTGGATTTTCCCTGGGGAGATGGGAAAAGCTGCTTCTGTTTCTCTCCTGGTCCACCTTGTGTGTGGTCAGGGGAAGGGAAACTTCCTGTATTGAGCCTTTGGGGCATTCTCTCTCTCTATCAGACCCATTGAGCAGTCCAGTTTGAGCTCTCTGTGCTGTCAGCAGCAGGGACAAGCCCATCTCCCATGGCTGTGCCATCCACCCCTGCCCTGCAGCTGCTGCAGGGCCCTGGGTTGCAGCGGTGCCCCTGCAGCTGCAGAGAGGGGCAGGACCAGCCGTGCAGCTCCGTGCCGGTGACTCACCGTCCGCTGGCGTCGCAGGAAGCGGCTGCTGCCGCGCTGGTGTGCGTGGGCAGCAGGGCAGTGCCCTGCCACATCCTGCAGCGGCTCAGCTCCATGCCAGGCTGGAGCAGGAGCCCGGGATGGGGCAGGATGTGGGCGTCAAACCCTCTCAAGGCACGTGCTCCCAGCTCGTGATCGGTCTGTGGCACACTGGGATGCTGCTCCTGGGGTGGACACAACCACCGAGGGAGTTTTGGTCTGGGGTTTGTTTGTGCCAGGAGGTTTTCTTTGCAGGGATCTTGCCTGGGGATCCACACTCTAGCAGGTCTGCAGGCACCAGCTTTGTCAAGCTGAAGTTCTGAGAGCTTTCTTGGGTGCTCTTCTGTTGACGTGGATTAGGGAACCTCCACTGTCCCCATTGCTCATTTTACCGTGTGGAAATGGGTTCAGCAAAGCCAAACCTCCAAGGAAACTCCAAGCCCTGGCACTGGGGGAGACTTTACCCATCCCAGGAGCTGCCAGGCTCCCCTGTGCCCTGTCCTGTGGGGACATGGGGTGGCAGTGGCAGAGCTGGCAGCGGTGGAGCAGCAGGGACCTGGGAGATTAATAATAGAAGTGCTGGCATCCGTTTTAGATTAGCGAGAGGAAAGCTCAGTGCCCATCTCGCCCAGCATGTAACTTTAATGCCGAGATAATGAGCAATGATATTTATTTGTAAGAGATCTGGAGATATCGCTGCCCAAGGGAGCAGCCAGGAGCTGTCAGAGCCCTCTCCAGCCCCGCTGTGGCTGCTCCCAGCTGTAACCCAAGCTCTCCCCTCTGCCCGGCTCGCTTTTCACGCTCCAGCTCCGTTCACCCAGCGGGACACGTGGGCTCACGGGGAGCCCTGGCTAAGATTTGCTGAAGCCGCTCGTGATTTGGGCTCTCGTGGTGAGGGGATCTTGGTCTTGCAGGGGGGGTTGGGAACAGCCCCTGGCACCTGCAGGTCAAGCTGCCAGGGCAGGGTTTAAACCCATCTCCCCACGCTGGCTCTTGGAGCATCGGGATGTGCCCAAAGGGGAATGTGGGTGATCTCAGCTGAGCTGGAGAGGGGAGGGTGGTGTAGAGAGCCTGCAAGCAGGTGTTTTCCTCCAGCAAGCCACTGAGATTTGGGGCTGTTTTGGGGAGTTTGGGAGCAGACAGCCCTTGCCTCCTCCTGGCTGGCTCTACGGGGATGTTCGGGGCAGTGACATGTTGTGCTCTGGGGAAGCAGTTGTGCCTTGTGGGTATTTGGGCTCCCTCAGACATCCCCCAGGCTGTTCCTGCATCCCTGTCCCAGCATGGGTGGGTCCAGGAGGGCTGAAGGATGCCCAGCGTGCTGTTGTGTAACCGGCCAGCAGACAGGCTTAGGCCGCCTCTGGCGGGTGGGTGTCCCCTTCCTTATTAAGCCATCCCCGGGGTAATTAGTGGGTTAAAGCCTGATGAGATAACGCCCCATTATTTTGGTGCTGTTGGGGGGATTAGGAGCAGCGGGATTTCTCAGCGGCTTTATCCGCGCTCAGCTCCCGGGGCTGCTCCGCACGTTCGCAGGAGGGTAAGAAAAGCACCGGGGCATTCCCGGCACCGGGCATCCCCATTCCCGGGGCGGCGGGCACCGGGAGCCCGGCACTGGGGGGCTGCCGGTGCCGAGGCTGTGCCGGCATCGATCTCCTGCCAGTGCCGGGACAGCCCCATCCGTCACAGCCGGGAGGTGACACTTCCAAATAAACAGGGAGAGGTGGGTGGTGCGCGCCGGGCCAGGAGCCGAGGGCAGTCCCGGGAGGTTTCTCCCGTGATTTATGGCCGGGATAACGCGCAGCTCTCGGCTCAGCCTCTGGGAGCTGTTTGCTGTCACGCTGGCGTGGGCTGGCGTGGGGGCAGCGAGGACAAACATGCCCCGTGCGTCGCCGCGGTGACACCCGGCTGGCTGCCCCCGCCCTTCCCGGGAGCCCGGCCAGGGACACCCTCGGGATGCTGATGGAGCCTGGCGTCCAGCCCTCCCAGGGATGCTCTCTGGTGAGGGAGTTGGGTGGCTGAGAGCAGGAGCGGAGTAAAATGCGTTCAATGAAACAGAGCCCGGCTCGGCGGGGCTCCCCTCCCGCTGCCACCCCGGCACGGGCAGCCCCGCGGCCGCGGGGATGGAGCTGGCATTGGAGCAGGGAAGCAGGCGGGCTGGACGCGGGCCAGGCTGTGCACTTGATCCAAACACAGCTGGAGCTGATCTGATGAAGTGAGAGGTTAAGAAGAGAGCATCTGTTATCTAAAGGGGACACACAGAGGGAGACTGTAAGCTCTTTATTCCCCCCCACCCCGCCCCCTCTGTTCAGTGCATCATCTCTGACTTTATTTCTTTGATTTATTAAGGAAGCCTGCGCTTCCGGGGCTGTAATTAAGTGCCACTGTGTGAGCTTTTGATAGTGCGTGAATGATCTAATGGCTCGCACGGTTGCCGTCTGCTCAAGTGCTTTAGGAGCGAGATAACGGAGCAGGGATCCCTCCTGCCCGTCAGGGAGCGGGGCCGAGTCACTGCGGGGGGACGCCGGAGGCAGGGAAGGATGCAGGAGCCGCTTAGCACCGTGGTGGGAACACAGGAGGGCATCCCTGACCCGGGCTGGGAAGGGAGTTCACACCCCCGTGTGAAAGTCCAGCAGAGCATCTCTGCAGCTGCTGGAGCCTGAACCGGGTGTTGCCTCTCCCACATGTCCTTGTTCCCTCTCAGTTCTGCTGGAGGTGGAGAGAGCACCACGGACCCTCAGCCAGCTCCTGGCTGCTCCACGGTGCCATCCCAGGGCTGTTTTTAGGGTAGGACATCCTAAAGAGGCTCGAGGAGCAGTCGGTGTCAGCATCCTCGGAGTCCTGCAGGTTTCCCTCTGCTGCCGGAGGAGTTTGCTGGCAGAGCCTTGGTGAGGAGCCAGGGGCTGGGGAGTTCTGGCCCTCTGGAAAAGGGCCAGTGCTGGCAGGCACACGCAGCTGGAGGTGCCACGCTGGGGCTGTGTCACCCTGTCACCCTCCCCTCCCCGCGAGGAGGACAAGGTGAGGCTCCCAGACGGGGCGGCGTTTCCAGGCGGTGTCACTGTGATGCCAAGGGGCTCTTTGCATTCCTGCCTGGCACAATGGGCTCTGGCCACGCTGTCCCCGTCCCTGTCGGTGTCCCAGGCCACGCTGGGACCTGGCAGTCCCTGCTGGTGTCTCTGGCTGTCCCCCAGGGCTCAGTTCTATTCCCTGTGTGCCCAGCAGCGCTGCCCCGGCACCCCCCTCACCCACGCCTGGGCTTTAGGCAGATACAAATTTCTTTTTCCTGTAAGGAACATTTTTTGATACATAAGCAGGATTATTTCCGTGGCTTGGCCTGCGGCCACAGGAGGAGCGAGCTCGGGGCCTGGAGAAGATTTTGGCTCCTGGCTGAGGCGGGGAGGAAGAGGAGGAGGAGGAGGAGGAAAGGATAAAAAAAAAGCCCCAACCCTACATGTAAATAAACTTAAAAAATAAAAAAAAAAAGCGACAGAGATTATTTGCTGCTTAATGAACTAAAATGCCCAACCTCCCACCGAGCAGCGACATTGTTTATAAAGCACAGAAAGGGCTTTATTTTAATGGGCAGTAAATCCCATTCATCCCCAGCCCTGGCAGCGCGGAGCGTGCGGGATGAATAGGCTGGCGCTGGCTCCTCGCTCCCGTGGCTTCTCCAAGGGGTGTTTTTCCCCCCCCCCCTTTTCCCATATTTGCTGTTTTCCCCCTTTTCTCCCTCTCTCCTGATCCCCAGCACCACGCTGATAGCGGGGTTATCTGGCCAGGAAGAGGGGAGGAATCCGTCCCTGTGCCTCGGCATGTCACATCCGCTGGCGTTTGTTTATTCGTCTGAAAAACGCTCCCCCCCCCGCCCCTCCCCGTTCTGGGTGGCAGCTGGAGAGTGGCCCGAGATAATCACAGCCTTATTTTTTATTTATTCCCCTTAAATAAAGCCTCCTGTAGCCTGCAGGCAGATTTTGTCCAGTTGCCCCCATCCCGTGCTCCGGCGAACAGGGAGTGATGGTCCTTGGAGCGGAGCCCTGGTCCTACAGCTGATCCCACTGAGGATCTCTTCTGCAGGGGAAAAAGGTGGTTTTGGTGTGGGGACAGCCCCACTGAATGTGGCAGTGGGGCAGGAAGGACCTCAGGCAAGCAGTTGTAGGCAGGAAATGCAGATCAGTATTCTGTCCTGGGCAGAGGATTGTGCAAAATAAATACGTGGTGGAAGCATCCGTGGAAATGGGAGCATCTGAGAGGGGGGGTTAAGAAATGCTGGCAGTTGTTTGTCCAGGTTTGGAGCTGGTCAGGCCTTGTGGCTGTCAGTGGGCAGCAGGTTGGTGAATGTGGTTTTAGGGAATCTTGAGGCACTGGGAAAGGCTGGGAGCTGGTACCTGCCATAGGAGAGGGAGCATGATCAGGTCAGGTGGGAATTTCAGACGTGCCTGACTTCCCCAGCGCCTCAAAAAACCCCTGGCCATAACTCCCAGGGTGATGTACTCCTAAGGCAAGAAAGAAAATAGTAACTTATCTATTCCTGCTTGAGTTTAATATCCATAATCTGCCATTAATCAAAGCAGGGCTGTAAGATCCTTACCGAGGCCTAATCAGTGCATAATGGATTATCTACAGGAACTAATAAAAGGTAATTATCTATGCTTTGCAAGTTCCAATTACTGTACTTATATGATCAATTAATTCTTGTAACAAGTTTCCCAGGTGCAATCTGTGTGACAGCGTCAGGCTGAGTGCAGGCAGAGGCTCGGTGCCTGCCTGGCTGCAGGGATGCCAGCAGGGCTGCAGGGAGCAGCAGGAGTGCTGGCTGGGATGGCTTGGAGCTGGAGGAGAAGAGATTTAGAGGAGATATCGGAGGGAATTCTTTACTCAGAGGATGGGCACAGGGTGCCCAGAGAAGCTGTGGCTGCCCCTGGATTCCTGGAGGTGTCCAAGGCCAGGTTGGATGAGGCTCGGAGCACCCTGGGATGGTGGAAGGTGGGACTGGATGAACTTGAAGCTCCCTCCCAACCCAAAGCAGATCCTGCGACGTGGAGGGCAGCAGATGCTGGTGGCAGGGATGTCACCCTGCCAGCGCAGCCACATCCCGGTTCCTGCCCTGGGAAAAGCCACAGCTCCGTGCAGGGAGCTGGGGGGCTGCCCTTGGTGGGTTTTTAGCCATGCAGGGTGGTCCTGCCCCAGGCAAAGCCCCTCTGGCCCGGGCTGGTCCCTCCCTGGAGCAGGAGCCGAGCGCGGGTTCAGCGGCCGCCCGTCCCCGTCGGTCACTGCGCGGCCCCGGGGACAATGCCCCGAGCTCAGCGTCACCTCGGGGACCCCCAGTGCTCCCTTCCCATGCCCCCAGCACAGCCAGAGAGGCAGCTGGCTCCACTCATCTCCTGCTGCCTGTGCTCGGGTCCCTCTGTGCCTTGCAGAGTCACCCGGGGGTCTGCGAGGGGGAGGAAACATTCCAGCAATGTCTGGGCAGGGTTGGGGACGGCTTAAAATTGCAACGAATTCGAGACCCTTGGCTGTGTCCACCCGGGGCCCGGCGTTGTTTTGGGTGATTTGAGGCACATTGAGGCGAGTGGCAGAGCTGAGGGTTCCTGCAGGATGCGGGCTGGAGGAGGAGAGGAGCTGGGGAATGAAGGGAAACACCATTCCTGCCGTGCTGGGTGGAGCCCCGGAGCCAAATCCTCCCGGGCTGAGCCTGGACACCTCCTCGCAGCGCTGCAGCCCTGACTCATGGCTCAGCCTCTGCTTCTTCCTTCTCTTTTGGGTTTTTTTTTAAATGTTCTGGAGCTCAGCAATCCGGTGTCACCTTCTGGAGTCCTGCGGGGTCAGGATATGTTTTGAGCTCACTTGGATTTGGGGTTCTGGAGGCAGGTCCTGCCCCTGAGGTGGCCTTGCTGGGACATGGGGACGTGTCAGCCCATCCCTATCCAGTCCCTATCCTATTGAACCAAACCCTTCTGGGCAACTGAGACCTTTGGGAAGGTGTTGGAGATGGGGTTTAATGAAGTTCTCTCCAGATCTGTTCCAAATCTTTCTGTTCGGTTTGATTTCAGCCAAATTTCACATCACTGCAAAGGAGCAGAAACAAGAAATTGTTCCAGTGCAAAACTTGTTTTTTTTAAAAAAAACAGCTGTCAGCATGGGATCTTTTGAGAATTTCCATTGTTACTTCCCCCAAACATGAAATTATTTCATCTCTCCCTAAGTCCTTTTTCTGGGAACAGTCCTGGTTTCATTGACATTTTTGGTTAACGCTGAAAAAAAACCAAACCCACAAAAAGAAATAAAAATAAGGAAAAAGCAACCCCCCCCAAAGCCTTTCTACTTAAAAAAAGGAACTCCCCTCCCAGCTCTCCCAGTGGCCAGGACACAACCAGTGCTTTGTTCCCAGCATGGGTGATATTCCCAGCTTGCTCCAGGCTGTTCTGCTGGATGGGGCCAGAGGGGAAGGGACGTTTCCTCCTCTCTGCTCTCACAGGAGCTCTGGGACACCGTGGTTTTGGGGGAGGATGTCTCCATCTTGGTGTGGCTTGGGGGTTTTGGGCATTCCTGGGGCTTTGCTGAGTCGTGGGATGGGGAGGTGGATGCAGGCAGGTGAGTCTCCATCACCTCGGGGAACCCACTGGGCACTGAAATAGCAGAGCTGAGGAGAGAGACCAGCTCCCAGTGCAGCCCCCTCCTCTCCCCTTGGCTGCAGGACTGTGCCCAGCTCCGTGCTGGAGCTCTGCACCGATCCTTCCCCTCTGCTGGCTCCTGGCACTGCTGCCCTTGGTTTGCTTTTCCAAGCCTTGGCCCCGTGTCCAGCCCTGCCCAGTGGGGAGGGAAGGCTCTCCATGCTGCTGGAGGTGCTCCCACACACAGCCCTCAGCCCCAGCCTCTTCCACAGCTGCTTTTCTCTGCTTTTCTTTCTTTTGTTTCATTCCTCTTTTAATTTTTTTTTTTTTTTTGCCCTTTCCTTAAGCAAGCCACCACAGGCTCCTCCAGAGACATTCCCCTGCAAACTATTCTCCCACTCCCATTGCCCCATCCCATTCTGCTCCTGCTTTCCTGTCTTGGCTGGGTGTCTGGGCTGTAAGGGACCAAGTCTGGGCACGCCAAACCCCATCCAGCCCCATTTCATGCCTTTGATTCCAGCTCTCCAGCCTGCCCTGCGCAGAGGTGACTCCCTGCCCTGGGATGTGCCCACGTGGTGCAGGGAGTGGGGTGGGTTTGGAGCTCAGCACCCACCCCCCTGGCTGATTTACACCTTCCTGGGACAGCTCATCTTGCACTGAATTCCAAAATGGGCTGGGCAGAGTCGGGCAGGTGATGCTGGCCAGGGGGCTCAGGCTCCTGTCACCAGAGCTGGGCTCATCCCTGGGTTCAGCAGGAGTTCAGGGATGCCATGACCCCCCCAAAATCCCCTGCTGGGTAGCTGCTCACAGTTGAGTGCATTAATTTCATTAGATTGCCCTAATCACAGGTCCTGTTGGATAAACCCCCCTCCCCAGCCCCCTGTGACAGGGTTTGTGGTTTCACAGGCCCTGGGGAAAGCTGCTGCCTCTGGCAGGTGTGGAGTGGGACCAGGGCAGGTCACGCTGGGAAATGCCACCCCGGGTGACAGGGGGTCACTGCCAAGGAGCTGCTGGGCACTGGGAAAGGCCAGCAAGTGTTTGTCGGGATTAGGAGGCGTGTGGCTTGGCAAAGCCCGGCTTAGCAAGGCCCGGTGCAGATAGACACGTGCTCCCAGACCAAATGTGTGTTTGTTTGCTCGCTTTGTTTTAATTTCAAACTGAACCCTCTTCCCTGTGGTTAGATCCTCCCAGCCAAGCGAGTTTTAGCATGGGGAAGTTGCTGGAGGAAGGGAAAGGATGCTGGATGAGGCGTGAAGTGAGAGCAACCGCTGTCACCACAAACGCTTCCCAACCTCTGGGAACAAAACCGTCGGGTTTTTTTTAGCTCCATCCTCTCCATTCATCCCCTTTCCCAGTGCATTATTTCCTAAGCCAACATTGCTGCTTTTATTATTCCTGCTCATTGTTTAAATAGCACCAGAGGTGTGCACAGCGTTTCTCAAACACTGGGGAAGGAAAGGCCCTTTCTCACAGGGGAAATTGTGCTAATTTGGGTGGTTGTGGTAGAAATAATTAAGGCTGAGAGGGGCAGGGAGCACCACAGAGAGGTGTCAGAGCAGGGGGGTGACCTGGAGCGAGGTCCTTGTGCCATCTTTCACCTGGGAACAGGAATTCTGAGCGTTGGGAATGTGGGTGATGGGAGAGGCATCGTCCCCCTCAGACGCAGCCCTTGTGCCAAGGGCTTCCAAAAGGAGAGGGGAAAAAACAATCCCAGGCTTGTGGCACCCGGTGATGCACTGACCCAATTGTGCACTGCTCTGTGAGGGGGAGAGAAATTCCTTCCTGACCCTTGGGCTCATCAGCCCATGCCCTGAAGCATGAGATTTGATTTTCTTTATCTGGCTTTCCATAATTGCAGATGCCGTGGTCGGTGCTCCCCCGTATCCCACCCGTCGGAAGCAGCATCTGCTGCCTTTAACTCAATGGACCTTCTCCCCTGGGAGTTCCATCCCGAGGCTTTGCTGGGAAGTGCCTGGAAGGGGGGAAGCATTGCCGGTTCCATCAGCCTTCCCAGCACTGGGGGGGTTTTCCCAGGCTGGTGGCTCAGCTGGGGAGGGCAGGTGTCCCCACAGCCACGGGTGAAGTGCTGAACATTCGGGATTTCTGTGGGTGCCCTGCCAGAGCCCATCCCGAAAGAGTTAAAAGGCTCTCTCCCCTTCCAGCCTGGGGAAGTGGAATTAGTCAGAGCCCTCAGGAGAAGTGCTGGCCAGGTTATAAAAATGACAAACGAGCAGAGATCAATAATGAAGTTAGTGTTTTCTGGGAACGCTGGGCACGAACGGAAAAACACATCAGCGCGGGCGGCTGTGCTGGGATGGGCTGCCCCGGCCCTTGTATCGTCCCTTTTCTCCTCCTCCCCATCACCTCTGAGTCTCCCTGGCACCATCCACAGTGGGATGGTTCTGCACACCAGCACCTCCCTGGGATTCTTGGCTCCTCTTGGAGCAGAGCCTGTGTGATTCCAGCTCCCTCTGGGCGCTCCCTCAGCGCGAGGCGGCTCCGGGATGTCGGGAATTGGGGATTCCAAACGGTGCCCCCCTGGGGAAACTGAGTTTGTGCTTAATCTTCAGGATACAGGGGAGCATTCCCACGGCAGAGAGGGAGCGTTGGAGGCCACGTTTCCTTTTCCAAAGGGACTTGGGCATGTCTGGAAAGGAAACGGCCGCCTAATTAGATGGCTTGAAAATCTTTACCACTGCTCGTTACAAACACATTCATCACCCCCTATTGAAAGAACCACACGGCAAAAAAATGACATTATAATGATTATTATTATTTATAGGGTAGGTATGAATGAGCTTAATCCCTTCCTAGTTCAGAGAGTGACCCAGCATCCCAGTGCTGCCTCTTGGCCCTGGTGTCACCTGGGTTCTGTGCAGCCGTAAACCTCGTTTGGGATGTCTTGGGAATTTGCAGCAGTGCTTTGAGGTGGGCAGCTTTAAAATGTGTAAGGGAGGGGGAAAAAAGTGGCCCAGGGGTGTAAATAAGAGGTGGGAGTGAGGGGGGTGATACCTGGCAGAGATCAGTGCAGGGAGGGGGTGGGCAAGGCTGGGGTGACAGACTGAGCTGCTCCAGGGGAGCAGGAGCAGGTGTCTGCACAGCATTCCAGGGTTGGTGGCTTTCCCAGGGTATTAACACATCTCTCTAATGAATATAAACTTCCATAATCAGCCCTGGGTTCTGGTTGAGCTGGCTGGGTGTCCTGCTCCCTCCTTTGGGATGTGGTTTCTCTGGGAGGCAGTGCCCGGTGCCCGGAGCTCTGTCACAGCCGTGAAGATCCTCAGGGGTGGGTGCCAAAATGCAGATCTTGATCCACTGTGGTTCTTCCCCGCCTGTGGTGGCCTGGGTGACACCCAGACCTTGAGGAGCTGTTGGAGAGCAAGGGGTTAATGGAGGCTGGGGGGGATGGATACCTGGGCAGAGCTCCCGTTCCTCCAAGGAAATCAATGATCTGGGATACTCACACTGCTCATTTGCAAGGCGTTGTCTCCATCACCACTTTCCAGTTGGAATTATTGGGGCCAGTTGGACACACTTGGCCTCAAAGCAGAAGCTCCCACTCCGAACACCCCAAAAGCTCCTCCAACCTAAAAAAATCCCAGAGCAAACCAATCCCACCCCCTCATGCCTGCATGGACTGAAGCAGCTCTGGCGAGTGAAGGATTTCCAGCCCCTCTTTTGCCATGAGCTGGGCAGGGAGAAGGTGTGCAGTGTCCTGCTGGGATGAGATGGGCCCTCAGGAACACCGTGGCTGGGATCTCCTGCTCCCACAGGGAGCTGCCAGCACCTGCCCGAGGCACAATTCCACGTGCTACGGCACGTCCAGGCTCCTCCACCGCCACGGATCCATCGGAGCCGCGCCGGTGCACACGGCAACCTCCCTGCCTTGGGTGCCTGCCAGCGCCCAGAGCTCTGCCCGGCGCTGGTGGCACTGCTCCAGCCCCCAGGCTAATGAGGTGGCTCCCAGTCCCTGTTAATCGTTTGCCAGGGAGCGCTGCCGGGGTGGATCCGAGGCCCTGGCTCCCGCGGACACGCCGCGGTGCGCTCGGCTGTCGCGCTCTCGCCCCGGAGCCGCCGCGCCGAAATGTTTTGCAACAGAAAACCCCAAACCACATGAAAGCGGCCGAGTTTCGTGTTTCATTGTAACCCCAAAATTCAGGTTTGCCAGGAGCGTCGGCAGTTTGAGGAACCTTTCCCACGAACCTGCAGCGAGAGCTGTCGGTTGAGCCCGGTCTCGGTGCGAACCCAGGCGCAACTCGGGTGGCCTTTGAGGTTTTGTGCAAACGTGAAATCCGAAGGGTTTTGAGAGGAAGGAAGGAGGGAACCCAAGCACACGTCAGGGCAGTGCTTGCAGGGAGCCCTGCTCACATCTGGGGCCGAGCTGTCACTCCTTGGGGACCCAGGATTGTGGCACCCGTATTCTTTACACCGAGGGATGTTCTTGGGGATGCTTTGAACCAGCTTGGCAGCATCACCCCCAAACCAGCCGCTAGAATTCGATAAGTGCTGGTGCTCCGAGCATCCCGGCTCTGGGGAAGTGACCCAAGGACCTTGTGGTACCTCTGGGGCTGTTTTGGAGCAGCTGTGGGTTTGCTTTAGGAAAAACCCAGCGAAAGGCAGCGGTGTGCAGAGATGCTCCAAAAAAACAAATGGTGAGGCTCCCTCTTGAACCACGCCTGGCACAGGCCCAGCCCTGCCTCTGGATTCCGTGTGTTATTGGATCCACCCGCGGATCGCGTTTTTCGGCAGCGCCGGCTTTCCTTTCTCCAGCAATTTCCTGAAATAACGTTGGGGAAATGTGAAAATCTTGAACTTTTGAACCTCCCCGGAGGACGGCAGGAGGAGGGGACGCCCGCCTCCTCCCTGACGTTTATTTTGGCTACAGGGCCTGGGGATGGGGAGGAGGGGGCTCTGCGGGCCGCAGAGGAGCCGGAGCAGCGCTGCCCCGTATTAATTAATGACTTTCTCATCGGTGGGTCACGGAGGCGAGGGAGGCAGAGGAAGTTTTCTTTTGCTGGCAGATGCCGGGGAGAAGGGGAGTGCCTGGGCTGGGTGGTGAGGGTAGGGGGTGACACTCGGGGTGATGGATGGGGCCGCGGGATTTTCGCCGGGCTCCGGACACGGGCGGAGAGGAGCAGAGAAGGGAAGGGGGATAGGCCGTGCCTGGGAAGTACTTTTCCCTCTGATGAACTTCAGAGGAGTATAAATCACTGCCAGGCTGCAGCTGCGGAGCATGTGACGCTGGCAAATTAATGGGCCTTCGGAAAAGCGGCCGTCACATTCCCCTCAGGCCTCTTAAAGGCACCGCCGGCCTTTGCAGGGCTGGGGATGGGGAATTGGGGTGTCAGGGCTGGGCTGGGGGAGGCTCATGGTCCTCCCTGAGTGAGCTGGGTGTGCCCATGGAGATGATCCAGCATGAGGGCCCTGTCATGTTCTCCATGGCTCACGGCTCCCCATGGTGCACTCAGTCCATGTTGGAACTGAATCCATGGTGGAACTCAATCCGTGGTGGAACTGAATCCATGGTGGAACTCAGTCCATGGTGGAACTCAGTCCATGGTGGAACTCAGTCCATGGTGGAACTCAATCCATGTTGGAACTGAATCCATGGTGGAACTCAGTCCATGGTGCACTCAATCCATGGTGCCTTCAATCCATGGTGCACTCAATCCATTGTGGAACTCAATCCATGGTGAAACTCAGTCCATGGTGGAACTCAATCCATGTTGGAACTGAATCCATGGTTGGACTCAATCCATGGTGGGCTCCTGCTCTGCTGCCTGTGGACAGACAGGGCTGAGGTGCTCCTGGGACTGGTGTTTTTGGGTACCTGGTGGGGCTTGGTGTAGTGCTGCCTCTGCTCTGCGCTCACCTACTCAAGTTTTGTGCACCAGAGTGGAGGATGGAGACAGATCCAGGACACCCAAAACCTCGTGGCTGGAGTGTTGAATTTGCATCAGAGATGGCTGAGCCCTTGCCTGGGGGCAGCAGGGTGCTGTGGCAGGGGACCTTGGAGCATCTTTGTCACGGTGGCATCAAGAGGCCACCACGTGCCAGGGCTGGACATCCCCAGCCATCCCATGCAAACCTCACAGGCAAGTGCTGGAACTTCTCCAGCTCATCCAGGGTCTCCAGGGCCACCAGGAGAGCCCATCACACCACCTTGCTGCTCTTCCTCGCTCTTTAAAGCAGTGGTGCAAGAGGGGGAGAATCCAGTGCTGCAACTCCTGCCCAGCGCTGCTGGAATGCAGGAGGGGGGGAGGGAGCTGAGCCACCAGCCCAACAGTTAAAAATTACTAAATACTTCCCTAATATAATTAGGTTCCCATGCAAGCAATTGCCTTAATTGCCAGAGGGATGTGGGGCAGTGCAGGGGGAGCCAGGCTGGGCTTTGGTCGGTGTCTCATGTTCTGCTCCAGCTGGAACGAGGGATTTGTGGGGGGGAAGACATTCCCAGGGATGCCCCAGTAAGGATTTGGCTGGGCCAAAAAATAAATAAAAGTGCTTTGTGAACACGGTGGGGCTGCAAGCAAGTGGTGGCGAGCAGGAGCAGTGTCACCCTCCTTGGATGGGCTTGCTGGAAGATGAGCTCAGATTCTACCAGGACGTGCTGCAGTTCAAATTCCTGTTTATTTTCTAAGTGCTCTTGGAGGCAGGGAAAGTTAGGCAGGCAAAAAAAAAAAAAAAAACCAAAAAAAAAACCAACCAAAGCAGAGCCCGCTCCGTGATTTACGTGGTAAAGGAGATAAGTGGGGATTTAAGGAGAAGGGAATATATAATTGAGACGAACGTGTAACATGAGCACGGATCCAAACAGAGAGATTGTAATCAGAAGTGTGAGGAGAAGCTGGGGTTTATTAATGAAACGTCTCATCCATTTGTCAGCTGGAGAGGAGCAGCCTTTCCCGGCAGCTGGAGGTGGAGGGGGGCGGACGTGGGGATTCTCTCGGCGTTCCCGGCGCAGGGATCGAGGCTGCCATCTTCCTGCCCCGCTGGATGCTGCTCAGCCCAGGCAGGATTAGAGGGGAAAAAGGAAGTCTGTGGGTTCTGGGGAGCTGGATGTTGTTGTTTTCCTGGCTGGGATCTGCCCTAGAACTCAGGAGCTGGGGGAGCTGCTCAGCAGGGCTGAGAAGCACCCGAGGAAGGGCTTGTTGGAGCCACCTTCAAAGCCCCTCGTCTTCCTCATGCTCTCCCTGATCCCAGTGCTTGGCTGCCCTCCCCTGACTGCTGCAATGCCCAGGCACATCTGGGAAGTGCTGCTGACCCCATCCCACAGCCCTGCTGGCCCCCAGAGCTTGGACAAACCCCTCTGTCCAAGCCTGGAGGCTGCAGTCTGGTGCAGACACATCTGACCCAGCTTTGGAGGAGCGCTGGGAGCTGTGGGGAGACCATGGAGCAGGGTCACATTCCCAGGAGCTGTGTGCCTGGAGTTCATGTGCTTTGCCTTTGCTGTGTGCTGTGGGGGTTCTGCTCTGTGGTGTGAGGTTTGTGCCTGTTGTTGGGGTGACACCAGAAGGGGTGACACCAAAGCCTGGTGCAGCCACCCTCTTTCCTGCCCCACTCAGTCCCATTTATCCCTGGTGCAGTCACCCTCTTTCCTGCCCCACTCAGTCCCTTTTATCCCTGGTGCAGCCACCCTCTTTCCTGCCCCACTCAGTCCCATTTATCCCCATTGCAGTCACCCTATTTCCTGCCCCACTCAGTCCCTTTTATCCCCATTGCAGTCACCCTCTTTCCTGCCCCACTCAGTCCCTTTTATCCCTGCCTTTGGGGCCTCTCCATCCCTTGGGGTTGGACGATGCTGGCGGTGCCCGAGGGGTTAACCCCGGGCTGTGCTCAGCTGTGGCAGGGGAAGGCTGCTGCCTGCACACGAAGGGAACATTTTTGTGAGGGGTCCTTCCCCTTCCCAGGCCCTGGCAGTTATCTGTGGGCTGCCAGAACTGCTGGAACGCCGAGCCCCGCCGGACATTGACCCGTCCGTGCCGAGCTCAATTAGCTGAGGCTATCTGATTGGACTTGGCGCAGCCTAATTAGCTTTGGACTCCAACCAGAAACTTAAACCCAAAGGCAGCTCGCAGGCAGCCCATCCCTTGCTGCTGCCTGCCTGAGGGAGGGGAAAGCTTTCCCAAGCCTCCAGTCTGGCCTGGGAAGAGGGAACAACCCACCCAAGCCTGGCTGCCCATCCCTCCGGCCACACAGCTGGAGCTGAGGGAGCTCAAACCTCCCCTCCTGCCCAAAACCTGCTGCTGATCCCCAGCAGGTCACACAAAACCAAAGGCAGCTTCTTCCTCTTGGGAAAAAAGTGCACAGCGTCTTGTTTCCAGAGGGAGCTCGCTGTTTTGGAAGGGGATCTGACTCTGCCTTCACTGTCTTGTCACACACCTTCCTGTGTAGCACCCGGTTCTCAGGCTCCTTCTTCCTCCTGGACCTGCAGCTGAGGGTCACAGAGTGGGTGGTTTGTCCCTGAGGGAGCTGGTTCACTCCAGAGGGTTCTCCAGTCACCGGTGGAGACATGGATGAGGAGCTGAGGGGGGAAGGGATGGGTGTTTTGGGACCATGGGCTCCTTTCCCCATCAGGGTTTCCAGCTCTGTGACCACTAAAGCACAAAAACGCTGCTGGGAAGGGATTTTCAGGGATCTGTTGACCAACTTCCCACCAGGCATGGCTCTGAGAGGTGGGCATTCCTCCAAGGAGACTTGGAAAACAGCATTCCCGAGGGCTGCCCTTGCCCAGTTCCCAGCAGTGAAACCCTCTGGAGAGGTGGCTCATCCCACCTGGATGCTCTTGAGGTGTCTCCTGACCAGATGACACCTCCGTGCCCATGCCAGGCTTGCTGGGTCTCAGCTGAGGGATGGAAAACTCCACGTGGCCTCTCCCTCCTCCAGCACCCCCTGAGGAAAACCACCACAGCTGGCAGTGTGGAAAACCAGTGGGCAGCCTTGGCTTTGCTGGTCAGTGTCTTTGCAGCTTTGGTGTCGTGGGCTGCCAGCTGCACACCGGCCCTGAGCACCAGCCCGGGCCCCGCTGGATCAATTAGAGCCCATTATGCCAAGTGAATGACTGTAATTATCTCAAATCTGGATTAATGTGCACGCACAGCGCCGTAACACAATCCGCCTGCCCGGTGCTCTGTGGGCTGTTGTTCCTGGGAGGAAGGGATCCACGGTTCATGGCTGTCTTCTTCCTCCTCCTCTCACCTCCTGCTGCTGGCTCAGACCCCAGCATGGGGCTTGGCCCATCCTGTAGGATCTCTAAAAGCTGGTGGTTGCTCTCCGTGCCGAGCTCAGGAGGGAGCAGAAGGCGATGGGGAGGTGCTGTCCCTCCTGCCAGTCCCCAAAATCAGCAGAGCCAGGGGGGATGCAGCACATCCCGCACCTCCAGGACTCCTTTAACAAATGAGCAACACGTTTGAGCCCGTGGATCTCAAAGCCAGTGGCTGGGAGAGCTGTGGGCTGCTCTCTGCTCTTGGCCTTTAGGATTTGGCTCATCCCAGATCTGCCAGAGGGAGAATACGGGAAGCTGAGGGTTGGGAGTTTCTGTTTCCCGGAGCACTCAGCATCCTTTTGGCTGCTTCTTGCCCTGCCTTGCAGAGGGATATTCCAGGGCTCAAGGGAGCAGCTTCCACAGGAGTGGAGAGCTTGGCTCCAGCTCTGAGCCCCATCCACATCCCTCCTCCCTGGAGCCCAGCGTGGGGATGTCCCCAAGTGTTGGGGACAGTGGTTGGGATGACCTGGGGCAGTGCCCAGCACGTGCCACGTGTGTGGCTCCTCACTGGGACGTCCTGGGGGCATCTCCAGCACGAGTGGAAGCTTCTCCTCTTCCTGCTGGAACGAGCCTAAAGCTTCCGAGCTCCCCGCTGGATCCTGCTCGGGTTTTCATAGCTCAGAGCCCAGCACCCCCTCAAGGGCAATTAGATCGCTTCCAATTTGCCCGTGAGCCCATAAAACTGCAATTGGATGTAATTAAAAGGCCGTAATGAGCTCCAGCAACCTGCGGGACCACTGTGCTTTAGCTCTCACCGTGCTCTTCTCGGGGGCTGGGGTGGAGCCAGCGAGGCTGCCCAGGTCGGTGGCTGCAGGGAGGACAAGGAGCCCCCTGGGCAGGATGGGCAGACTCTGGGAAGTGCCACCATCACCACGTCCCCACGCTGGTGGTGCCCATCAGGGAAGAACCCCTGGGAGCAGCCCTCTGTTTTTGTGGGGCTGAGGGAGCATCTCCTCCTCCTCTGGCATCGTTTTCCTGCGGGTTTGGCTTCGCTGGCGCGGTTTGGAAGCCGGAAAGGAGCCAGCAGGTCCAGTCACCCCTTGGCGTGGCCAGGCTGTGTTTGGGGGAAGGTTGGTGGCAATTGCAGCAGTGGTGGCTGAGCCCTTGTCCCTTGGCAGTGGGGTCCCCCCAACCTCCCTTTTAGGGTGTGTGAGGACACCCAAGAAGCTGGAGCAGGGTTTGCCTGGGAAATCCCAGCTCTGTCGGATTTGGGGCAGAGAGCTGGGCTGGGGACATCAGTCCCCTTATCCCACACCCCAAAAGCACCGGGAGGGGACAGCCCAGCTCTGAGCTGTGTCTGCAAAGGGCTCTGAAGAGCTGCCACGTCGAGCCCTCCATCAGCCCCCCCGGCAGCCCTGGCAGCAGCACTACAGTGCCCCCATTATGGGCTGGCCCTGCAGCGGGTTCCCAGCCAGTAAATTAGGGGCAGTGACTGCAGAACAGAGAGCATTGTGAGAGCGGGGCCAGCGCCGGCCCTTGAGGGATGAAATAGGAGCCTGTAATTTCTCAGCGCTGTTGTGACATCTTTGCACAAGCGTGTGATTGAGTCACATTTGCTTTATCAGCAGAATCCTTGTTTGCCTGGGTGCACCCTCCTCCCCCCCACCCCACATCCACCCGGCGCTGCCAGGGTGGGGGAGAGCTGCCTGCTCCCCTCCCCCTGGGCTTCCCTGCTCTCCTCACACTTCCCATATGGCTGCTCCTCACCCTCCCTGCTTTGCCCCTTCTCTGCCTGCCCCTGGCTGCCTGGGGCACGGCTGGGAGTCCTCCATGGGATGGGGAGATGGTTTGGGATGGGGAGATGGTTGGGGATGGGGAGATGGTTTGGGATGGGGAGATAGTTTGGGATGGGGTCCATGCAGGGCAGGAAGCCAGGAGTGCAGGAGGAAGAAGCGTTTCCCCCAGTGACAATACGCCTCGTGGGGACAGCAGCTTCTGGAAAATTCCCCTTTTCAGTCCTTCCCCGCCTCGGAGGTGGGGTAGCCCCTGCAGGCTTCCAGCTCTGCCACTGCTCTGGGAGCAGGGTGTGATTTTAGCGGGCTCCTGAGAGGGTGGGATGGGTTTTTTTAAGAGAAAAAAACTAAGAAAATAAGCCCCTTTGCTGAGCACATTGGGTCAGCCCTGACACGGGGTCTGTGTGCCCCCCCCTCCATGGCAGCTCTGAAGCAGCAGGAGCTGCTGTCCCATTTCTGGTGGGGATCCTGTGCTGGGGGATCTCCAGACCCCTGGGCACCCAGGGTCCAGCAGGTGATGGGGCGAGTTAGGGGTGAGCGTCTCTGTGGTGCTTTAAGCTGGATTGCCAAAAAGTGGAGAAAATAAAACAGGACAGAGAGGAAAAGCAGGCGTTGGAGCTGCAGGGACAGAGGTGAGCCAGCTGTGGGACGGGGATGCTGCTGCAAGCTTTGGGGTGGGTCCCACTTTGGGGAGCCCCCGTGGCTGAGCAGTAGGACACTTCTGCACTCCTCCTTTGCCTTGTGGGAAGAGAGCAGAGGTTTCCTGAGTGGCAGGCAGGGATTCTGGCTGGGGAGGGAGAGGCTGGCGTGCGGAGTGCCGTGGAAAAGCTGCTGGTGGCTGCCGTGATCTCACTCCAGAGCCCATCAAGCTGTCGGGTGAAGCGCTGGCAGGAGGCAGCACCGACGCCTGGCAGCACGCAGAGGGATGCTGTGGAATTCCTCCAGCCAAGGGAAACCCCTGCTGCTGCACTGAAACCCCAAAAGGCAGCTCTGGCTTCAGCAGAAGGTGCTGAGCAGGGCTGCGGGGAGGTTTCGGGGAGAGGTGAGAAGCTCTGTGGCTTTGAGGTTTTAGTTGGGTCAAAGTGAAACCTGCTGGGAGGAGGAGCCCACCCTGTGCAGATTGCAGCTGAGGCTGTTTCTCACTGCCCTGGAGCAGCGTGAGCCACCACGGCGTCACCTGGGGGGGATCCTGAGTGTGGCTGTGAGAACTCTCCCAAATCTCAGAGCAGGTTCCCAAAGAGAAAGCTGCACGTGGTGGTTTTGAAATGCCTGCAGGAAGAGAGATTCCTGTGTGTTGCCCCGTGTGCAGGGTTTGGGGGGGGTCTCAGAGGGATGTTCTCAGGTTTGTCTTCGTACTCAAGTCCAGAAATACGAAATAAAAAAGCAATTCCAGTTACTTTGTGATGAAATCAGAGCTACTCAACACGCTTGGCCATGCTGCATTCCCGTGGTCCCACACCCCTGTGCCTGAAGCTGTGGAAAAGACGCTCAGAAGGGATTTATGGATGGAACACAGCTGCACCCTGTGCCACCTTGGGGTGCCCATTCCCAGGGGTTCCCCGTGTGCTGGGAGCCCAGGAGGTTTGAGAGGATCCTCACTGGGCAAAGTGCTTTAGATGCAGCTTAATTTGCTTGGATTTCTCACTTGGCTGCCTATTTCTCGGACTCATGGATGAGTTTTTGGGATAAAACCAGGCTCAGGTCACATCCCTGAGCGTGCCCAGGTCAGGCACCGCCGGGCCCATGGCAGCAGCCACCCTTGGAAGGGGGAGAGGCAGCTCTTGCTCCATCCTCCCTTCAGCTGTGCTGCTGTGAACTGAGAGCAAAACTTACTCAAGATTGTAGGCCAGGGGCTATTTAAATTCATCCCCGGGTTTGTGATCAGGACAAAAGTGAGGACCTGACCTCTTGTGGTCGCAGCATTACCATGGCAATTCTCACGTGAAAACCTCCCTCCTGCCCGGCTCGTGTCGTTCTCCTGCTCTTTGCCACTCACCCCCCGGTCTGCTGTGGGGAAGGAGAGAGGAGAGGAAAAGGGGAAAACCTCCATCGTTTGAGGTTCCTTGTCTGGAAAGCACGTGAGATTCCCCAGCTGCTTTTGAGGAACGAAAGCGAAAGGACGCGGGATTTTTACTCTTTTCGTTTTTACGTTTCGGCGTGGGGTCAGCCAAGAGGGAACGTGGGGCTCTGCCTTTGCCTGATCCACCTGCATTTGGGGGTGAGGATTTGGAACCTGGGCACCCCCAAAGTGATGCTGGAGGAGGAGGATGATGAGGAGGATGTTGGCAGCAGCCTGATCCGTGCTGCTGGCCCTGCTCCCCTCCCAGCGTGGAGCCCCAACACCAAGGGCTGCCTTAAGGAAGGGAGTGGCAACCCAAATTTAGAACTTCCTGCTGTTTAATACCCAGGGTTGATTTGCTTTCTGATTAAGGAGGAAAAGGTGCTGAGGGGGAAAAAAGAAAAGCAGAAGCAG
>VXBN01001790.1:68171-102849 GCA_013397395.1 Sinosuthora webbiana | reverse complement strand
AACCCTGGTGGCTCCAGCCCTGGTGACTTCAGCCTTGGTGTCTCCTGCCCTTTTGACTCCAGCTCTTGGTGTCTCCAGCCCTTGGCTCCAGCCCTCAGAGCGCCCATCCTTTGTTCAGGGACTTGTCTTAGGCGTTTTTTCTTTCCTCGAGGTGATACTTCGGAAGGTTTCAGCCTAATGGCTCCTGCCATCTGTTCCCTGTCTGGCCACATTAGGTCCCTGTCCCTGTCCCTGCAGCGGGCAGAGGCGCCTACCTGGGCCGGCAGAGTGCGGGGAGGAGGAGGAGGAGAGAGGGAGAGGAAGAGGAGGAGGAGGAGAGGGGCAGAGGAGGAGGAGGAGGAGGAGAGGGGCAGAGGAGGAGGAGGGGGCAGCGAGGGCAGCGCACCCCCCTGCCCGGCCGGCGCAGCGCCGCGGTAAATGAGGCGTGTGGCCCCCGTGGCCGGGCAGGGCTGGCACTGATGGAAGGTGGTTTGCATCAGATGGCAGATGCCACTTGCCATCAGGCCACGCCTCGTCGCCTCTGGAGAGGCAGCAGAGCAGAAGGGCACGCCGTGCCGAGGTCCCCAGGGCGGGATGGGGAGGAGCTGCCAGGCTCCCCAAAAACCGGGGGGGCTCACGCCACCCCGTCAGAGGGGAGCACCCTGCAGCCCTTGGTGGCAGGATGCTCCCAGAGCCCTCCCTCCAGCACTGGGAGTTCCCCAGGGCCTTGCAGGGTTTGCAGACACAGCCCCAAAACCAGGGCGTGTGGCGGGGATCCTGCCGTGGGATCTGTGGGAGGGGGATGCTGGAGCTGAGCTGGCCCGGGAGTGAGGGGAGCTGGCAGTGCTGAGCCAGTCCCAGCCACACTGCGGGGCTAGACCCAGCAGCTCCGGGATTTAACACGTTGCTTAAACCTTCTTACCTAAAAAACGATGGGAAAAGGGGGAGAAAAGCGCAGGATTTTCAGCAGGAGCTGCGAGGGGAGGACTTTTCCGTGCGGTGTGTGCGGGGCTGTGTGGAGCAGCAGCCCCAGGCATGGCTGGCAGCGGCTCGGGATGCCCGGGGGCGAGCGGGGAAAGATCAGACGGTGGGATTAGGCTTTTCCAGAGCCGCCGTCTGCCTTTGCACAATGCTCTTTGTGAGGGTGCCCGGGGGAGCAGGGAAGGACTGGGATGGTTTTTGGGATGGGAGGAGGAGGAGGAGGAATAAAGCTGTGCTTGCCAGAAGGACCAGGATTCAGCGCAGTGAGCTGCAGAGGGCGGGGAAGGAGCCCAGAGGTGCTGGTGTCACTCGGGGAGCAGAGCTCTGGTTCCTCCCGTGGCTGGGCTCATTGCTGAGCTGGAGCCGTGCTGTGCCAAGGCCAGGGGCTGCTGTCCCCTCCTCTGTCCCCTCCCTGCACGTGCTGCCGGGGCAGGCGCCAGGGCGCTGTGGGAACCCCGGGGGGGCCGTGCTGAGCTTTGGGGCCCGTGCTGGGAGAGGAACCGACGACTTTCCCCTCCCCGGGCCGGGGCTGACTCAGCTCTGAGCAGCTGATCCTCCGGGCTGGGGGGGGTTGGTGGCACCCCCACCATCCTGGGTGGGTCCTGCTCTGCCCATCATCGCCCCAGTGTGTTCAGGGGGCTGCTGGGGCTGGGGGAAGTGGTGCTGGAGGGCTTCATCTCCATCCCACAGCCAGGGAGGCGGCGTGACATGAGCCTCGGCCACCAGCTGCACCTGGGAACTGGCTCCACTGCCCACAAATGCTCTGGCAGGAATTCCTGGGGCAGGTCACCCTGACTTGGCAACCCCTGCTGCCAGGGGAGCACAGAGATCGGGTGGCACTCCAAAAGAGATGCTCCTGCCTGAGGGACCTGCTCCTCCCTCCCCTCTCTGCTCTGTCAAACAGCAGCTAAAGCCAGGAGTGCGTCCCTGGGTGGCACCAGGTGCCAGCTGCCTTTGGTTCATCAGCTGGCACAGGGAGGCAGATCCATCCCGTGTCTCCGGGGTGGGTTTACCTGGCTCTGTTGTGTGGCTGTCAGTCCTCTGCCTGCCAGATATTCCCCACCAGCGTGAAGACTTGAAAGCCAGAGGAGCCGGCTGCGCTGCTCTGATTGACAGATCACAGGCCCCGGGACTTCCCTGGATTAATTTGTGACAAGTGCAGTTGCTGAGGGTCTCTGTTGGAGCAGAGAAAGGCAGCAAACTGAGGCACAGGCCTGTGGATCCATCCTGGGTTTGGGGGTTGGCAGGGATGGTGGCTCTGTGACAGTCCCTGGCAGGCTGATTCCCCTGGGGACACCCACAGTGATCCCAGCCAGCTCTGCTTCCAGGGCTGACCAAGTCCAGGTCCCCCATCACCCCCAGACCCTCCTGGACGGGGGGAGCTTGTCCCCTTCCCAAGGCCCTACAGCTCTGTGCCTCGGTTTCTCTCTGCACACAGGGGTGGAACAGCCCAGTGGGGGATTCAGCCAGGGGCCCTTCACTCCACAGCAGTGCCGTGGTGCCAGCACCAGCCAATTCTCTGCCTCCTGGGGGCCAAGGGAAGGAAGGAGAGACATTTGGGAGTTGCAGGGGCGTGTCCCACCCACTCCAGCTCTGGAATCCAGGCCCTGCTGCATCTGGGGTGTGTTTATTTGCCATGAAGCTTTTCCTTTGGAGAGATAATGCCAAAGGGATGTCTGTAAACTGCAGAGCTGAACGAGGGTGTCCTGGCCTTCGTCATCCCTGCAAGGGCTGCTCCCAGCCAGCAGCTCTCCCACTGCAGATCCTCCTCCCTGGGTCCCCTGCTGGTGTGAGGCTGGGGTGGCTGCTGAGGCCTGGCTGTGGGGGCTGTGCTGGGAGGAACTTTATTTCCAGTTAAATCGTGGAAAAACATCCTTCTTGGATGGGCAGGGCCAGCCCCGCACGGTGCTCGGGGGACTGGCCGTGTCCTGCCCCTTGTGTCACCCTGCTGCCAGCTCAGAGCCCCCCCAGCTCCTGTGCCAGGGCAGGTGAGGGCTGTGCCTTTGGGCTGCTGTGCCCAAATCCTCTTGGTTCAGCAGCACTGGGCCCCACTGCAAGCTTGTCCCCTGCTTGTCCCCGTGTCCCTGTGTCCCCTGTCCCAGCTGAGCCCTGTGCTTGTCCCTCCACAGCTCAACTCGCCCATGAACTCCGTCACCAGCACAGAAGACATCAAGCCACCCCTGGGGCTCAATGGGGTCCTCAAAGTGCCAGCACACCCCTCAGGAACGATGGCCTCCTTCACCAAGCACATATGTGCCATCTGCGGGGACAGATCTTCGGGTGAGGCTGGCGCCTGCCCCGGGAGGGGCTTGGGGCACTGGGCTCGGGGTGTGGGTGCTCTGGCAGGGCTGGCATTGGCTCCTGGCAGCTCGGGGAGTGCCAGCAGGAGCTCTCCTTGTCTCCTTGTCTCCATGGGACAGGGACTTGGTTGTGCTTTACAGCATGGGGTGAAGACTCGACCCAGGAGGCCCCAGGTCCCTGCTTAGCACTGGGGTCACATCCTCACCCTACTGGCAAAAAAGGCATCAGGGGGTGTCCTCCCTCTCCCCATCCTTTGATCTGCATTGTCACACAGTGCCACGTGAAAAGATGCTCTTGACGTGGAGTTTCTCAGCTCCGGGGAGATGAAGATGTGCTAATTCCCTTTATTCTCCTGCCTTTTTAAAAGCCTCCTGCTCCAGAGGAGCTCTGGCTGCCTGGTTGGGGAGCCCTTTGGGACCCTTCCTGTGCTCCAGGCTGGAGGTGGAGGGTGGGAACACGGTACAGAGCAGGCTGGGTCTGCTGTGGGGGGCCCCAAGAGCTCCTAGAGGTACAGGGGGACACCCTGTTGCACTGCTGCACTGCCCCACCCCTGCTGTATGGCCCAGAAATGGCCTTTCCCTGGGTGCAAGGCAGGATGGCACCCACGGGTGCCACCCCATTTCTGTGGAAACCGAGCCACTGTCCTCCAGCTCCAAAAAACCTCCGCTCACCCCCCCACCCCCAAAACGCAGCTGGGAAGAGCTGCTGGCAAAGAAACGGCCTTTAAACCCGAGTTTCCTCCCTCCCCCAGGTAAACATTACGGGGTTTACAGCTGCGAGGGCTGCAAAGGCTTCTTCAAGCGCACGGTGAGGAAGGACCTGACCTACACGTGCAGGGACAACAAGGACTGCCTGATCGACAAGCGCCAGCGCAACCGCTGCCAGTACTGCCGCTACCAGAAGTGTCTGGCCATGGGCATGAAGAGGGAAGGTAAGGGCAGAGCGCCCACGGGGACCTGGGTGCAGGGTGACTGGACTGCAGGGACCTTGGTGGGTGTCACAAAACCCCGTTTCTCTGACCCAAACATGAGATTTTTCGGTCTCGTGGGAAGGGTGAGATGGTTACGGGTGTTAGGACTCAACGGCGTCAAAATCAGAAGGCGTTCCTGATCAGAAGCCAATTCTTCCAGTCAGAAGAATTTCCTAATTACAATGCATTATATTTTCATTATACTCTATTTAGTTATATTTCGTTATATTATATTTCATTATGTTATTTCATTATGCTGTATTATATATTATAGCGTTTCTTGGCCTATCAGCTTTTGCCACACAGTGCTGCTAATGCTTCATCAATCCTCTGTTAAAACACCCCGTGTGGGTCGTGCTGCAGTACATCTTTCATAGTTCTGTTTCTCCAAAATACCTGGTCTGTTTGCAAGGCCATTGTTTGAAACTTGTTTCTAGTTCAGCTTCTCTCTCAGCAATGTCTGTCCTATTCCACGGCATTTCTAAGTCAGCATATTTTACCTCAAGGTTTGCATACGGGTGTACAAGACTGTGTGAGCCTTGTGTCAGGCTTTTAGGAGTCCTCTAGAAATCCATTTCCCGCAGGTGGGCACCAAGAGGCGGGGTCAGCCTTGCCAAGGGCTGGTGGCACAAATCTCAGTTTGTGTTTCGCTTTTGTGCCCCAGCCTGAGCGTCTTGTGGCCTCCAGAGCCCCCTGTGCTCTCTGGAGCAGTGCTGAGTCCCAGAGCAGGGCTTAGGGGACGGGCAGGGACACTTCCCACTCCAGCCTGGCCTTGGACACTTCCAGGGATGAATGAAGTCCATCATCCTCCACAGCCTCTCTGGGCATCCTGTGCCAGGCCCTCACCACCCAACCCAACGCTGCATTTTTCTCATCAGGAAGAAGAAAGAAATTTGGTCTCTTTAAGAACAGCTCTTCCCTTGCTGGAATTTAAATTTAGGATCTAAACTTCCCCGGCAGTGCCTCTTTGAAATGATCTTTTTAAATGCTGACTGCGTCTGTTCCGATCTGCCGGCAGGGCAGGCTTTTAGCAGACGTGACGCGAGGGTGACCCCGGTTCTGTGCTGCTTTCTCTCCCCTCACATCTTCAGAGCCACACTTGCCTCCCTGACAGGCTGATAAAGGCAGCCCTGCTCTGGCCCTGGCCCTCAGCTCCAGCCTGGGAGCCTTTGAAGAGCACTTAGCCCTGTCTGGAGCCTTGATTAAAACTGCCGGGGCTGCTCTGAGTGTGGGGCAAACCCTGCCGCGCTCGGTTTGTGGGGTTACCCGAGGACCAGAGTCACCAAGTGTCACAGCTGTCTGTGCTGGAGGTGTGGGGGCATTGCCAGGGCACCCAGGGGACCCGCTTGGCCCTGCTGAGCTTAACCCTTCGGTGCTCAAATCAAAAGTTGCTGCCCCAGCGGAGCGTTAAATGGAGAGACGGAGGCGTTCAGGACAGGGCAGGAGTGGGGGCTGGCATTGCCCTGGGTGCAGAGCAGTGGGGAGCACTGGATCCCATGGGAGATGAGCAGCGGGGTGAGGAAAACCTGATCCAAAACCTGAGCCGTGGGAGACCCAGGTGACCAAAAAGAAGCCAAGAATTCTCCTGTGTGCTCAGCGGGAGGAACACAGAGCACCCCCTTCCCCTGGCACTGCATCCTGAGCCTTCCACAGGCAGCTGGANCCCCCAAAACGCAGCTGGGAAGAGCTGCTGGCAAAGAAACGGCCTTTAAACCCGAGTTTCCTCCCTCCCCCAGGTAAACATTACGGGGTTTACAGCTGCGAGGGCTGCAAAGGCTTCTTCAAGCGCACGGTGAGGAAGGACCTGACCTACACGTGCAGGGACAACAAGGACTGCCTGATCGACAAGCGCCAGCGCAACCGCTGCCAGTACTGCCGCTACCAGAAGTGTCTGGCCATGGGCATGAAGAGGGAAGGTAAGGGCAGAGCGCCCACGGGGACCTGGGTGCAGGGTGACTGGACTGCAGGGACCTTGGTGGGTGTCACAAAACCCCGTTTCTCTGACCCAAACATGAGATTTTTCGGTCTCGTGGGAAGGGTGAGATGGTTACGGGTGTTAGGACTCAACGGCGTCAAAATCAGAAGGCGTTCCTGATCAGAGGCCAATTCTTCCAGTCAGAAGAATTTCCTAATTACAATGCATTATATTTTCATTATACTCTATTTAGTTATATTTCGTTATATTATATTTCATTATGTTATTTCATTATGCTGTATTATATATTATAGCGTTTCTTGGCCTATCAGCTTTTGCCACACAGTGCTGCTAATGCTTCATCAATCCTCTGTTAAAACACCCCGTGTGGGTCGTGCTGCAGTACATCTTTCATAGTTCTGTTTCTCCAAAATACCTGGTCTGTTTGCAAGGCCATTGTTTGAAACTTGTTTCTAGTTCAGCTTCTCTCTCAGCAATGTCTGTCCTATTCCACGGCATTTCTAAGTCAGCATATTTTACCTCAAGGTTTGCATACGGGTGTACAAGACTGTGTGAGCCTTGTGTCAGGCTTTTAGGAGTCCTCTAGAAATCCATTTCCCGCAGGTGGGCACCAAGAGGCGGGGTCAGCCTTGCCAAGGGCTGGTGGCACAAATCTCAGTTTGTGTTTCGCTTTTGTGCCCCAGCCTGAGCGTCTTGTGGCCTCCAGAGCCCCCTGTGCTCTCTGCAGCAGCGCTGAGTCCCAGAGCAGGGCTTAGGGGACGGGCAGGGACACTTCCCACTCCAGCCTGGCCTTGGACACTTCCAGGGATGAATGAAGTCCATCATCCTCCACAGCCTCTCTGGGCATCCTGTGCCAGGCCCTCACCACCCAACCCAACGCTGCATTTTTCTCATCAGGAAGAAGAAAGAAATTTGGTCTCTTTAAGAACAGCTCTTCCCTTGCTGGAATTTAAATTTAGGATCTAAACTTCCCCGGCAGTGCCTCTTTGAAATGATCTTTTTAAATGCTGACTGCGTCTGTTCCGATCTGCCGGCAGAGCAGGCTTTTAGCAGACGTGACGCGAGGGTGACCCCGGTTCTGTGCTGCTTTCTCTCCCCTCACATCTTCAGAGCCACACTTGCCTCCCTGACAGGCTGATAAAGGCAGCCCTGCTCTGGCCCTGGCCCTCAGCTCCAGCCTGGGAGCCTTTGAAGAGCACTTAGCCCTGTCTGGAGCCTTGATTAAAACTGCCGGGGCTGCTCTGAGTGTGGGGCAAACCCTGCCGCGCTCGGTTTGTGGGGTTACCCGAGGACCAGAGTCACCAAGTGTCACAGCTGTCTGTGCTGGAGGTGTGGGGGCATTGCCAGGGCACCCAGGGGACCCGCTTGGCCCTGCTGAGCTTAACCCTTCGGTGCTCAAATCAAAAGTTGCTGCCCCAGCGGAGCGTTAAATGGAGAGACGGAGGCGTTCAGGACAGGGCAGGAGTGGGGGCTGGCATTGCCCTGGGTGCAGAGCAGTGGGGAGCACTGGATCCCATGGGAGATGAGCAGCGGGGTGAGGAAAACCTGATCCAAAACCTGAGCCGTGGGAGACCCAGGTGACCAAAAAGAAGCCAAGAATTCTCCTGTGTGCTCAGCGGGAGGAACACAGAGCACCCCCTTCCCCTGGCACTGCATCCTGAGCCTTCCACAGGCAGCTGGAGACACAGTTACCCTTCAGCCCCCCAGAACAAGGTGTGTGGGGCTGGGAAGAGCAGCAGGAGTGCTGGAACTTCACTGCCACCCCCTGTGAGCAGGTACCCGCTCCGTGCCTGCCTGATTGCGTGGGCAGCGCCGCTAAAAATTACTTAGGTCCATTAATTAATTTCTAAATGGCGGTGGAAGTCCCCAGGGAGCACGTACAGTGTGAGGACTCTATTAATTCATCTTGATTAACGTTATCACAATGAATTGCAAATGAATTCATAATGATCAGACGATTATTTAAAAGTGTGACAGATGGGATGGTGGTAGCTCCAGGAGCGCGCTCAGGCAGTGCTGATGGATCTGGTGAGGGCAGCGTTGGGGAAGAGCTGGAACTGGTGATTTGACAGTCATCATTAGATGGTTTAGGCATAATGCCCATGTGGGGAAAGCTGGAATAACTCCCCTGGCTCTTGTTACGAACCTGAAAGTTCAGTGTCTCACAGAAATGTCTCAGTTGTCCTAAAGCTGGAAGTCAGAAGTTGGGTCTCGCTGAGCTCTGGTTCTGAGGAGCTCTTGAGTTTCACGTGTGATGTCCGCCTGATTTGTCAAGAAAAGGTCCCTTCCCAGTGCACCCACCCCAGCTGGCTGGAATTGTCCTTACACCACTCCCGCTCCCACCTCTGTTTTGGGGAAGAGTTTCAGGCTAAATCCTGCATTGCTAATTCCTTTTGCCTAAATACCCCCAACATAGCTGGCTTTTTATCCTCTAGCATAAACTCTTGTATCTTTTAAGTGACAGAGCCTGGGTTATGGGCCTCATTTCCCTAAAAAACACCTTGCTCTGGAGACCTAATTTATAAAGGCACAGCAGATTCCTGCTGGGAAGTGTCTCTCCTGTAGCCCAGAGGTACTGGGATGTGGTGGAAGCACAGAAAAAACCTCTAAAATGAGTGCTGGTGCTGTGGTGAGAGGCAGGGCTGGGCTGGGGGGCAGTGCTGTGACCTGCAGGGTGATGCTGGGACGAGGAGTGAGAGCCAAGGTTGCACTCAGTTTAAAGAGGGTAAAAGGAAAGGGGTTGTTGGGCGAGAAGTTGGATTAGAGAAGTAAAATCAGTGGAGGGATTTTACCCCTTCAATGTTGGGATCAAACCCTTCCAGACATCCATGAGGAGGTTTGGAAGGGTTTGATCCCAACAGCTGAGGGGTGAATATGCCAAGAGCAGACCCAGAGGGATGGACCTTGCGCCCAGGGCGGCCCTGCTGGGGGACAGGGATCCTTCAGGGCTGCAAACCTTGGCTGAAAGCGGGGAAAGCCTGCAGGGGCAGGGGGTTCCTCCTGCTCTGTGCACCTCCTCCCTCTGTTCCTTGTCACAAACACGTCAGGGAGATCCCAACTGCAGGAGCCTCACGCTCTCTGGGATACTGCAGCCGTAATAAATAAGCAACTGGGAGCATTTTTCCCCCTGTGAATTTCTGCCAGCTGCGTAAGGCTTTGGTGTTTTTTGTACTCTTGTCTCCCACTAAATACCGGGTAGTCAACGAAATTAAGATTACCATCAGGGATCTTGACTAATGCAGGGGTTATTGTTGTGGGGGTGGCTGTTTGCATCCAGGAGCTAAGCTCTGCCTGCTCACTCTGTTCCTCCTTGGGCTCTGGGCTGTCTGTGCATCAGCAGCCTTGGGAAGGGAAAGGGAAAGGAAAAAAAGTGGAAATTGCGTTGGAATCAGGGAGGCAGAGGTCTCGTGCAGGGGTGGCAGTGAACACCGCGGGGTTTGGGGTCTGGTGTGGCAGGAGGTGACAGCAGAGGTGACAGCAGAGGTGACAGGGTCAGCGGGGTGTGGTGCAGCTCTGGCTGTCCCGTACGAGGAGGAGCCGCCCCGGCAGCGCTGGCAGCGCCGGGGGATCGCGCAGGGAGCAGGAAATTCCAGCGAGGAGCCCTTTCCCATGCTCCCTGGGCCGCCTCACAGGGAGCAGCCCTTGGGAAGCGGCTCCCGGAGCCTTCCCCGGGATGTGAGGGGCTCCTGGGGAGAGGCAGCCGGCTCCGCAGGACCTGCTGGGCTTCCCCAGCCGGGCTGGGGCTTGGTGCCAGAGGGGTGAAGGGGATGTTGGAGCATCCTGGAGCCCATCTGGAGAGCAGAGAGCTGTTCCCCTGCAGCACCTGCAGCTCGGGCTGCGTGGCTGATCCCAAAGCTGTTCCTAAATGCAGGTGCAGGCTCGGCGTGGCTGCAGCTGCCGGGATCCGGAGCCGTGCTCGGAGCGCGCAGGACATCTGTCCAGCTGCGTGCCTGCCCTCCGGCTTCAGGACTTCATTAAACTTCTCAGCCTCAGTTAATCCTCCCTCTTCCCGTGTTTGGGGGTTGGCTTTCCCCACCTCTCACTTGCCAAGCTGAGGGGCTCAGCCTGGGAAGGGCTGGACTTGCAGCATCTCCACAGCCCCGAGACCTTCCCGGGTCTCCAGGGAGCTGCTCAGTCACTCACTCCACAGGGAGTGAAGATTCCCACGTGGAGTGACTTGTGCCTTATCCCCCTGGAGTCTGGGCCATCCCAGCCCCTGGGCCATCCCTCAGGAGCACGAGGAATCTGGGGAGAAGGAGCAGGAATTCAGGTTTCCAGCCCGCTGTCCGAGTGAACGTGAAAGCAGGCGAGTGGCCGCAGCCTAGCGAAGGGGCAGAGTTCAAGAGCACAGTTATTTTTAGGAGTAATTTTGGAATGGAAAATGTCTTCCAGCTTAATGAGCTTGTTTCTTATATCCTTTTAAAGTGCTGCTCTTTAAACCAGCTGGTTAAATGATGCTGGGTTTGGGGTTTTTTTTTGTTTTGTTTTGTTTTTAAGGATGCTCTTAGGTTGAGAAAATGAGTTTGGCTTACGGATTTCTCTCCTTTTGTTGCTGTTTGTTTATACTTCAGTGTCCAGAGAGTGAAATGAGCTGGAGATTTTTTTGCTGTTGTTTTCCAGAGCCGTTCCTCTTGTGAACTAACTGCACGCAAAGGTTTCAATCCACTTTTTAACGCTCTGAAGTTACGCTTTTTAATTATCACGAGGGTATTTTGCATCCCTTAAAAAAATTTACAGCGTTCAGTTGAAAATGTTGGAGGGAGAAAAACCCCATTTATTTCACGTGTCGCAGCTTTTGAGGTTGTTTACAGTAGCAGAAGGCTGCACTGTAAAAAGAGAAAAAAAAAAATAATAGGTGACACACGAAAGCAGAGCAGAAGAAACACTGTCTGAATTCGTTTTCTCAGCTGTCTTGGCATTTTGGATATAAACAGGTACCTGGGGCATAAACGCTTCAAGATGCTGATGATACACACAGCAAAGACGTGGCTGCATGAAAGGCAGCAGAGCCCAGTAAACCCCAGTGTGAGAGGAATGGGAATCCACAATAACCCCCACCCTGCACCTCAGAAATAACCAGCCACCCGCCTGCAGGACGGGGGAAAAATAAACCTGAGCAGGTTTGGGGCTCTCTGGGCTGAGCTCTGGTGCCTTCCTCCTGTGCTCTGGGGACACTGGGGCTGTTCCCCTGAGAAAACCCCATTTTTTGGGGGGAGTGAATTATCCTTTCCCCGTGGAAAATAACAACCCCCCACCCCGTTGCTGCTGCAGGGATGGATTTTCGTCCCAAAAAAACTCAGTGTTGACACTGGGTGAGTGTCACTGGAGCTGCTGGAGTCTCTGCCAGCCAATAAACAGACCTGTGCTGCTCCTGCCCTCTCAGAAACACCATTGCCCTGTGGAAAATCCTTTCCTTTGGGCCTCTCCCTCCCTCCCCTGGCATTCCTTTGGCAGTGCCCACGAGCGTGGCCGCCCACAGGGGTTGGTTTGGCCACCAGAGCTGGGTTGGGTGGCACTTTGCAATGGACACAAACCTGCTT
Source organism: Sinosuthora webbiana (assembly GCA_013397395.1). Lineage (NCBI taxonomy): Eukaryota > Metazoa > Chordata > Aves > Passeriformes > Sylviidae > Sinosuthora > Sinosuthora webbiana. Next base: position 91,142 of record VXBN01001790.1, on the reverse strand, counting down.
TTTCAGCCACCATGAGCAGAGCCAAGGTGTCCAGTGTGACGTGGACACCTGCAGAGAGAGGATGGGTCTGGCATTTTGGGACATCAGCCCTCGGGCTTGGATAGCTGAGGCTCATCTGCAACCCACAGGACCAGACATTTTGGGTTTTTAGAGACACGAGAGGTCACCAAGGAGTGGCTTGGACACATGGGGCTCCTCCGTGTCTCGCTGTACTATGGCCTGGGGAAGTGCAGATGGGCTGGAGGAGCTCAAGATGAAACATGACAGCAACTGGCCTGAGGCAAGCACAGACCAAATCAGGCAGAATAACAGGAGAGGCTCTTCATCAGGTGCCATGGAAAACACAGGCTTCTGTCCTTGGCTCGGCTCAGACATAGCTGGGGGAGGTGGGGCTGCCTCTCCGAGCTCTCCAAGTGCATCTTTTTTTCCCTCCTCGAGTGGATTGCAAGGTTCAAATGCTTCCCTTCTGTTTAGAAAACCAGCCTGGAAAAGCTCTCAGCCATCCCTTGAAGAAAAATAAAAGCATTGGCACAGCCATCAGCACAAAAGAGAGGGCTGGGGAGCTCAGCTCTGGAAACACGGGGTGGCCACAGCTCAGGAGTGCTCTGCTTTGCACGAGAGGGTTTTCTGGCCAAATTCCTGCCTCAGCTCCTGCATTTGAGGTGGATAGACCCACACTGTTGATCAAAAGCTGTGCCACCCTCAGGAGTAGGAAAACCAGCCTTGTTGGGAAGCTGAGAAGAACAAGGGTATTTCCCATCTTGGTGTCACCAGACAAGGACGAGGTGACATTGAGATGATTATGGGAGTTCTTGTGTAGCCCAGAGCAGGCCCAGGGCTGCTGCAGGAACAATTCTGTTGCACACATGAGGAATGAAGCTGTTCCCATTCCTGGAGCTGCCTGTAGGGAGAGAAAATCGGATCAGCAGCGTGGCAGGCATCCCCAAAAAGCTGCATCCATCCCAGGGCTGGGCAGGGGTCCTGCATCATTCCCAAGGGAGGGACAGGTTGTGTTCACAAGATCTGGGTGATGGAGGGATGGAGGGATGGATGGATGGATGGATGGACGGATGGATGGGTGGATGGAGGGATGGATGGATGGAGGGATGGATGGATGGATGAGGGATGGATGGACCCATGAATGGATGGATGGATGGATGGATGGATGGATGGATGGATGGATGGATGGATGGATGGATGGATGGATGGATGGATGGACGGAGGTGATGCCGAATTGATCCCACACTTGTCCTGCCGTTGGAGGAGGCTGCCTGGGCTTGGCAGCAGGGGTGTAGCCGAGCAGATCACACTCCTGCTGAGGGCTGGGTTTATCTTTGGCTGCTGGGTGGGACGGTGCCATCTGCTGTGCCCGGGGTGTCCCTGGCAGCCGGCTGGGCCGGGCTGTGCGTGGGGCTGAGCTGGGATGAGTCAGCTGTGCCCTGACCAGCTCTGCAGGGAGCTGCAGCACCGATTTTCTGCTGCAGCAGCTCCGAGCTGGGATCAATAGGAAGAACTCCTGACGTGTCTGATCTCTGCCCATCTGTCTCTTGTGTGCTTTGTGTCAGCTGGGCTCAGCCTCGGGGTGCCCTGTAGGATCCTCTCCTACCCCTGGAGTGTGTCTGGCTCTTCAGGCACACTTCATGGCACCGATGAGGCTGAGATTTACAAATTGAAGCTCTGTCTGCCCAGAGCTCTGCAGTGCTTCGTCACAAATCCCAGTGCCCAGCACGAGGACGTGTTTTTGGGGTCAACACCATGGTGGGGTGACCCCAGTGATCCCAGCTCTGCACCTTCATCCTTGGGAGCTGCTGCGAACCTCCGCCAGCACTTCGGCATTTAAGTCTTTTTACAAGACCCCGTTTGTTGAGGGTTTGCCTTTCTCTCAGGATTTTGTGTTATTTAGTAGGTGTTTCATCTCCTCTAATGTGCCCAGAGGAATCTTGGTGCATCTGTGCTGCTGGGGAAGGGCTGGCATTAAGCAAAAACTTACCTCCTTCTGACGACTGGAGGAGCAGGAGTGGGGTTGGAGGGGTGGAATTAAAGCAGGGTTGTATGATGGCTTGAAAAAGAAGAAGAATCCACGCCAGGTGGACAAAAGCCACGGCACAAATCTGGGTTCACCTGGCTGTGGCAGCCCAGCAGACAGTGTTGGTGGGCATGGGGAGCCTCTGCAGCCCGTGAACTTCAGAGCAGTTTGCAGAAAGGAACTTCTTGCCTTTTTGCATAACAGCTCTCACATGGAGGAGTCTGAGCTCTGTCTGAGCTCTGCAGCAAACAGCAACACCGAGGGAAGGGAGGGGGAGCACTGGGAATCAGCTCCAGGAGCGGGGTTAATGGGATCAGCAGCCAGAGAGGGCTTCAGCCTGGCTCTCAGTTTCCTGGGGCTTATTTTATTTTTATTTATTTCATTTCATTTCATTTCATTTCACTTATTTTATTTCATTTTATTTTATTTTATTTTATTTTATTTTATTTTACTTTATTTTATTTTATTTTATTTTCCTGGAGTTTGGTGTTGTAGGGTTTGGTTTTGCACTTGGCGTAGAGCTGGTCCCACTGACGGTCTGAAAAGCCTCGTTTTGTTACAGACAGCTCTGGTTTTCCCCCTAACAATTCCTGTGGCCCTGCTGCTCTGCCTGAACATCCCAAAACCAGCTTCAAACGCAGCAGGGAGGGGGTGCTGGGGTTATTGTCAATAAATAGCAGGGTTTTCACATTTTTGGAGTGCCTCAGCAAAGAGCTGGGTGAGTTCAGAGGGTTGTGTCTCATGGCCAGAGGTGCCTGGGCTGTTCTCAGGCAGAGTGGGCTGAAACGTGCTGTGGGTGTGTGGAAAAGTGTGGGATCTGGGGTCTGTGACAAGGCGGTGGAGAAAGGGAGAGTTCCCGCTGCAGCTGCCCAAAGCTGCTTTCCAGGGGTAGGAACAGCGTGTGCAGGTTTCCAAGGGAGGTCATTAATAATGACAATAACGACGTTATTAGCATCTAGTGAGTGTTTTTCATCTCTGAGCTGCTCAGGTACGACTCAGCAGCATGTGACCGGCTGCTGAGGAGATGGTTCCCACCCCGCAGGATTTGGGACAGGTCTCTCCTGCCTGTCTGGGCCTTGCCCAAAGGCAGGATGGAGGTTTGCATGGAGCTCCCGTCCCACGGGAGCTGGGCCGGGCAGCTGGAGAGGGGCAGGGCACGGCCTGCAGGGAAATTCAGCACTGCCAGCCTCAGGGGTGGCTGGGCTCTGGATTTCTGCTTCGAACTGACCTGTTGGGATTCCCTGATTCTGTCCCTTCACCCACCCCTCTCCTGCAGTGACGCCGAGTGTGGTTTCCTTTGTGGTGCTTCCCATCATTTGTCTTCAAGCTTTTTATTTCCAGCATCTGTCCCTCTGCAGAGAAGGGGCTTTGGCCTGACCAGGCAGGATCACCCCTCTCCCTGCTCCCGGGGCAGGAGCACACACAGAGCTGGATTTCCCTCCCTGCCTTCCCCAAGCGTCCCATTCCCTGGGGACATCCCAGCAGACATCAGAGGGGGGTGATGCTGCTGCAGGGCGGTTTGGGGGTTTGGTGGGCAGCTGTGGGGTGACCCTGACGCCGCCCCTGTCCCCTGTGTGTCACCCACAGCCGTGCAGGAGGAGAGGCAGCGGGGCAAGGACCGCAACGAGAACGAGGTGGAGTCCACGAGCAGCGCCAACGAGGACATGCCCGTGGAGAAGATCCTGGAGGCTGAGCTGGCCGTGGAGCCAAAGACAGAGACCTACATCGAGGCCAACATGGGCCTGACACCCAGCTCGGTGAGGATCCCCTGCCCCAGGTGCTGGGGACACCCCAGGGGTGGCCGTGGGGACGGCAGGAGTTGGGATGGTTCTGGCTTCTTTTTCTCTGCCAAGGTCGGGATGAACACACGTAGATTTTTGAGTTCAGGCTTGGGTGTTTATTGTTTCGTATCAATTTACAGACTCACGAGGTGTGAGCACTAACTAGCAGGTTAGAGAACAGAGGTAAAATGGAGAGCCCCTAACTCTTTCCACGATTATTGAAGCGATTATTACCCAATAACGAGGTGACACCTCTATTATTTATACTTCTGACCCAATAACGACCACCCAAGGCCCTCAATGCCCTTTTTCCCCCAGTTACAGAAAACCACCCAAACCCATGAAGAAGGAGGAAGAAGAAGGACTTTGACAAAGCCCCAAATCCTCCATTTTGACTCACACACATCACTATACGCTAAAATCCCCAAAATTCTCAGTTTCCAGAATTGCAGCAAGGAGTGTCCATGGGGACAGCTGGGGCAGAGAGGGAAAAGAAGCAGCTGAGAAATGCAATTCCTGGCTCTGCTGCAGGCTCTGTGAGTCAGCAGAGCCAGCAGCCACCAGCCTTTGGTGTCCTCTGTCCCACAGCCCCAGGGAAGGAAGAGGAGCTGTAAGGAGTAACTGAAAGGGCTCACAGAGAAGATTTTGTTGTAAATAACAACCCTCAGTGCTGAAAGGCAGGAGGGACCCTCTGAAGAGCTCTGGGTCCAGTTGAGGCAATAAACAGACCTGTGTGGCTGAAGTGCAGAGAGATAAGAGCTGGAGAACGAGGGTGTGACTTCTCAGCTGCAGAATTGGCTCTGAGGAGGGAAAACCTGGAGGGATTTGCCTGGAGGTTGGCTTTCAAGTTTCTTTTCCCACTTAGAAACTTGCATTATAACTGGGCCTGCTTGGAGCATCTGGGCTGTACCAGGGTGTTGTGTGACAAGACAGGGAAATGGGACGGCCTGGGCTGGTGGGAGGTGTCCCTGCCCATGGCACGGGGTTGGAATGAGATGGTTTTGAGGTCCCCTCCAACCCAAACCAGTCTGGGATTCTGTGGAGACTGAGGGAAAGTGTTTTGGGCCCTTCCCTCTGAGATTCCCTTATCCAAAGGGAGAAATCTCCCTGCAAAGCAGCAGCCTCCTAATGAGAGAGCCAAACCTTCCTCTGAAATTCCATTTCTAGGACAGACCCCCTGCAGCCTGGGCAGTTTTTAGGGTGCAGTCCCCACTCGCCCAAACCCCTTTTTCCTGGGAAATCAGTGGGAATAGAGGAATTCCTCTGAAAAACAGCAGCTGAGGCTGCAGCGAGGAGCATCTCCTGGTTGCCACAGAGTCCTTTGAGGGACTCAGGGTTTGAACTGTGCCAACACTTGGGCTGGCTGAGCCAGGAGAGCAGGCACAGGCACTGAAATATCCCTGTGCAACTCCTGCTGGGTGGCTGTGAGGCTGAGCTGATGAAATGCAGCCTTTCCAAGCAAGTGCAGGGACTCTGCAGTGTTTATTTTCTGTCACAACAACACTTTTATCTCTCTCTTTATATGTGCCTTGAAGGGTTTGAGTCAGAAATCCCTCCCCGTGGCAAGGGGGTTGGAAACTGAGCATCCTTAGGGTCACTTCCAGCAGAATTCTGTGAAGGATCTGGGAGTCAGGAGAAGTCTTAATTGGCTTTTTTTGGGACGCTCTTCCTGCAAAGACAGCTTTCCCTAGGATTCCTTGAGTGGCTTTTGGGCATTCAGGGCTTCGTGGTGTGGACAGAGCCGATCCCTCAGTGAAACTCTCCAGAACCAGGTACAAAACCAGGGACAGGTGCCTTGACAGAACCAGGGACAGAACCAGGGACAAATCCTCACCCGCATTTAAGAGGAGGATCCCACCCCCACGAGGCTTTAAAGGGCTTTTTTTTTTTTCCGAGGAGTTACGAGGGGCTCAGTGTGGCTCTGACTGCTCTCAGGCTTAAAAAATCCTTCAGGGGAGCTGGAGCCGGGCGTTGTGCTGACTCGAAAACAAACCCCAGAGAGCCAGAGCTGAAATTAATGGCTTCGTCTGGCACCGCGCGTCTCCTCAGCCTCTCGTAGCAAATTGAAAGCCGGTTCCTGCATAATTCAACGCGCATTACCGCGAACAAGGATGTGTGTTGCATCTAAATAGAAACGGGGGGGGGAGGCTCGTTGAAACGCCCTGTTATTGTCAGGCCGACGGGGTGACATTTGTAGCAGGTTTAGCAGATGGATGAGATCAGCGGCTCCCGGTGACGAGGCCACCGAAGGATGAGAGGAGGGGAAGACACAGGAGGTGCTGCCCTCCCCCAGAGCCCGGGTGATGGAAAGGCAGACAAATCCGGGCCCTGATAAACACAGGGGAAAACACGAGCTGGTGGCTGTTGGCCTCGCGTGTTGGGCGCTGTGGTTGGTGCCTCTGCACATCAGGCCAGCTGCTGGTGACCTGCAGGGGACGTTTCCCAGCTGGCTGTGCCGGGCTGGGGTGGGGGTGACAGGGTGATTTAGGGATTAGCACCCTTGTCTCCCACATTGAATGGGTTGGAGGGACCTTAAAGTCATCTTCTGCCATGGGGATGGCAGTGGCAGGGTGATTTAGGGATTAACACCTTTGTCTCCCACATAGAATGGGTTAGAGGGACCTTAAAATCACCTTCTGCCATGGGTAGGACACCTTCCACTATCCCAGCTTGCTCCAAGCTCCATCCAGCCCGGCCTTGGGAACCTCCAGGGATGGAGCAGCCACAGCTTCTCTGGGCAGCCTGTGCCAGGGCCTCCCCACCCTCCCAGGGAGGAATTTCCCCCTGATATCTGCTCTAACCCCGCACTCTGTTTTAGCTGGAATCCATTCCCCCTTGTCCTGTCACTCCATGCTCTCATGGCTGTCACCTTCTGCCATGTCCCTGTCCCAGGGGGTGGCTTTGCCTGTGCCCCAGGCCTGGGGAATTTGGGCTCCTGGCCACGGGGAGGCAAAGCCTGTAACTGAGAGCTCTGCCCCCCATTAGGTCTTAATTGGCCTTTGAATGTCTGGTTTCAAGTCACCGTTTTCTGGAAGATGCCTCCAAGCTGCGGTTTTCCAGGAAGATCAGGTGCCCTTTGGCTCTGTCACACCCCGGCACCGTGCCCTTGCTATTTGTTTACTGCAGGAGGGGATTTGCTTTCTGTGCACAGGGAGGGCTTCCAGCACTGCCATTGCCCTCCCGGAGCCAGGCAGGGCCCTCTGGACACTTTTAGCTGCTGCTCACACCCCAGTGATCAGGTTCTGCCGGGAAGGGCCGTGGTGGTTCCAGGAATTGCCATCTGAGGTGGAGCTCAGGATGAGGATGAGGCTTTGGGGCACCAGGGGTTGGGAACAGCTTGTGCTGGGTCACCTGGAGCCCCTGCACGTGGTGACAACCTGCCAGGGAGTCAGCCCTGATGAAAGCTTTGGGAAAAACATCTGATTTACGTGAATTACCCCTTTTCTGGGGCTCTGCAGGCACTGGGTGCTGCAAGGGCTGGGTTCACATCTCCCACAAGTGATGATCCCCATCCCAGCTCAGGGATGCCAGGATTCTCAACCTGGCTGAGCAGACTTCCCCAACTTGAGGCTGGGGATATTCAGGGCCTCTGGTGTCCCTTCTCCCCCTTCCTGCACCTAAATATCAACGTTCCCTGTGCTTCCAGTGAAACACTGGACCCTGCAGAGCTCCTCCTCCTTGTCCAGAGGAAATCCCGTCTGATCTCCTTCTCCCGGGAAAATCCCAGTCCCTGCTCATGTCTCCTTCCTCAGGGAAGAGCCCCAGCTCCCTGGGGTGAGCCAGCCCTGCCCCTGCCCCTCTGGGGGAGCTGCTGGAGCAGGGTGGGACAAGGGGGGCACGTCCCTGTGGCGGTGCCAGCCTGTGCCCATCCATCTCCGCACGCGACAGGTGGAAAGAATTCCAGGGCAGGTGCCCTGAGCTTGCCAAATCCTGGCTATTTTGGGCCTGGAGGGCAGGAGATGTTGGCCACCGAGGCACAGAGAGCTTTGGGTGTGCTGCCAGGGCCCTGGGGCAGGGCTCTGAGGGGGGCTTGGCAGCGTGGTGGTGCTGCTGTGCCCAGCCTGGGACAGGTTACACTGACACAGCCACAGAGCACGGAGGGACAGGACAGGGGGGAAGGGATTCCAGCTAAAACAGAGTGGGGTTAGAGCAGATATCAGGGAGAAATTCCTCCCTGGGAGGGTGGGGAGGCTGCCCAGGGAAGCTGTGGCTGCTCCATCCCTGGAGGTGTCCAAGGCCGGGTTGGATGGAGCTTGGAGCACCCTGGGATAGTGGAAGGTTGAAGATGATTTTAAGGTCCCTTCTAACCCATTCAGTGTGGGAGACAAGGGTGCTAATCCCTGCATGTCAGGGTGCACTGACACCCGTGCCTGCTCTTCCTCTGACTCCACACCCCTGCCCCCTGCGAGCCTGGGGGGAGGTAAACACTCCTCCTCCAGGTTGGAAACTGCTCTTTTAAGGGCATGGAAAGAAGCTAATTGCACAGTGCAAGCTGCTGGATATCAGCAGGGATTACAGTGGGAGAAGGGAAGGGCTCATCCATCCCTGTCCAGAGAGGTAAACCCTGCAGACACACTGGGAGCAGCGAGCTCAGCCTTCCCCAGGGTTAAACAGGCTCTTCCAGGTCCTAATCACAAATCCACTTGAGCTGTGAGCAGTTCCTTTAAACAGGGATTTGGTGTGTTTAGGCTGACTGTCCTCCTTAGGAGCAGATGGTTTCTGTTACTGGATAATATTTCAAAGGAAAGGGGTTTTCTCCTTTTTTTTTTTGTTTTTCTGTAATGCCCCCTCTGGTGCTGGTTTATCGAGCTGGGAGATGCTGGAATCTGCCCTTCCCCAGGCTGGAGCTGCTGGGATTCATCAGTCAGGGTGATGGATGTGGAGGCTCAGCACTCCCGATTCCCATTTTTGGGGCTTGCTAAAAAACTATTCCAAACCCTTGTGGTGGAGCAGCCAAAATCACTTCCTTTGCCTGTGAGTGATAACATCCACCTCGGGGACGGCAGGCAGCCTCTCTGTTCCTCACTCTGCCTTTTCCAAGCTTTTCCATCTCTTTTTTTTTGTTTGTTTGTTTGTTTTTGGCAGCCCAACGACCCGGTGACAAACATCTGCCAGGCAGCAGACAAGCAGCTCTTCACCCTGGTGGAGTGGGCCAAGAGGATCCCCCACTTCTCCGAGCTGCCCCTGGATGACCAGGTCATCTTGCTCAGAGCAGGTGAGTGACGTCTGTCCCCACCTGGGGAGTGCTGGGCGTCCCCTGGGACAGGTTCTGCCCTCAGATTTAGGTCCTGGCAGCTTGAAAACCTTATAGTTCCTTCTTGAACAGACTCTGATCATTTTGCTTTTTAAATAGGATTTTAAAAGCCTTCCGTGGGATGTTGAATAGGATCCAAGCTGAAAAACGGCCCAGCTTCATCCCTGATCCATGAGGAGCTCAGAGATGGGTGCTGGGTGACTTTAAACCAAAAGGAGTTTTAAACTCTGCCTTCCTCCCCAAAACTGAGGCTTGAAAGACCAGGCGGGCTCAGGCCCCCGTGAAATTTCGTCGAAGTGAAATGTTTGATCATAATTAAAACCAGAAAGGAGAGAAGAGTACATCTCACTTCTTCTCCCACCCACCAAGATGAAAATAGAACTCTCAGGGCTTATTTTAAATTTCCTTGTGCAGCAGGGGGGCTGCAGGAGCGGGGTTTGGGAGGTGGAAAGCAGTTGGCTGTAGGAAGGGTCTTCCCCTCTTGAGTGAATTCAAGCTCCTGCTGCTGCACAAAGCTCCTGGAGGGCAAGAAATCAGGAGCAGAGCTCGGGGAGGGTGTGTTTGAGGCATGAGGCTCTTTGTAACCAGGGGCTTTGAAGTCCTTGGTACTTGTAAAGTTCCTTTTATTTCCCCCAAATTCACTTTTATCCGGGTCCTGCATCCTTCCAGGCTGCCCTGGGGTGAAGGTGCTCCATGGATTTTGCCAGAGCTGGCTCTGGGCCCTTTGGAACATCCAAAGTGTGGATTTGAGGAGGATTTCTAGAGCCTCTTGTGAGGGTGGATGAGCAGGGAATGATCCGTGTAGGGATGATCTGTGCAGGGATCTTGGAGGGCTTTCTGCAAAGAGCTGGGCTCAGACAAAGCTCTGCCTTTTCCTTTTGGGAAAAGTGGAACCCAAACCCGCCATGGCAGCTCCAGGTTTTCCTCCCTCTTTTAGCAGGCAGCTGGTTAAACCTGGAACTGCAGAATTCCTGACCTGTGTTCTCTGTTCGTGACTCTCCCCACACTCATGGGCAGCAGGAGAGGGGCTGCAAACCCCCATCACATCCCAAATTTCCTGGTGGCTCCAGCCCTGAGGCCGCTGCACACCTGGAGCAGCTTCCCAGAGCTCCCTGCTCCAAACCTCTCTGCCAGGGCCTCAGATAACCTCCCCCAAGCCTTCTAACCAATGTATTATTGAGTGGCCTGCTGAGAACAGCTGCCCATGAAATATTGAAGCTTTCAAATCCAGCTAAGAGCCTCAGTCAGGCATCCTGGGAGGCAAAACAAGTGGAGCAGCACACGGCTCTGCAGGAGCAGTGCTGCATGGGCTGGCAGCAGCTTTCCTCAAGCCCCTGAATCATTTAAAAATACTGGGAGGGAAGGAAACCTGACTTTTTTCAGCGTGTTTTGCACCGGTTTCCGAGCTGAGACAGGAATAACCTGATGTTTTCTCAGCCTGGCAGAGGATGCTGAGCGTTACATCCCTGCAGCTGCAGCTGCTTCTGGTGGGGAAACTTGGCAGGGAGCTGGGTTGACACCATGGCCACTGCTCTGCCAAAGTGCCTTCCCTGTCCCAGAGGAGCCAGAGCATCCCTGGAGGCTGCAGCCACCCTGTTTGGTGAGAAGGGAGTCACAGGAGTCACAGAACTCTGCTCTGCCACTCCAAAGCTTGGGCAGAAATGCAGAACTCTCGGGGCAGACTTGCTCGGTCTCCAATTCCAGTTTGCTGCCTGTGGTTACGGTGAATTTTCCCTGCTTGCCTCTGTCTTGGCGGCTCTTTGGGGACGTTCTGGTGAAAGGCAAGGCAGGAAAACCTTCCCCATTTCAGCTGAACCATCCCAGCTCTCCATGGGAATAATCCAGGTGAAGCCAGCGCTCCTTCACTGGAATAAGCCCAGCTTGGGCTGGGTGTGGAGAGCCAGCTCTGCCTTCTGTTGGTTGGAGCTACCTGTGGAGCTGCTGTGTGGGACAAATCCCCCTGGATGTGGCTCTGGGAGCTCCTCTTCCTCCTGGGAACAGGGTTTCTGCAGGCTCCTTCTCCCTCATCCTCCCTGGGTTTCACAGTGTCGCAATCCCTGTGGAAGTGCCAGGCCTCACCCAGTAAATAGCCAAAGAAACGTTCCCGTGGCCGGGGTGGAAACGTCCTGTGGCCACTTAGGAAAGAGTGAACTTTATTCCTTGTCAACATTTGTGACGGCACGGCCCAGGGCTGCAGCAGGAGGTAAATGCAGCACACATGGGCCTTGTGTTTGTCCCAGCCTGTGGGATGTGTTCCTGTGGCAGGAGAGGTGAAGGATATTGTTGTGATGCTTTTCCAGCCTGGGAAAAAAAAAACAACCCTAAATCCAAATATCCTGAGGTTTCTGGACCAAAACTCCAGAACATGTTCAGGCCAGGGGTGTTGCAGAAGATCCCATCTAATCTTAGTGAAGGTGCTGCTCCTGGTTGAAAGTCACCCAGATTTCCACCCTTCAAGCTTGGCAGCATTAGGGCTTTGTCTGAGGGATTCTTGAGCTCAGCCTGTGATGGATTTAGGAACTGAAGAGTTGTTGGGTTGGGAAGGGGAGCTGGAAGACGTGGAGGTCACATCTCCCTTCCCTGCAGGTCTGGGCTCAGAGGATGTCCTTCCTATATCCCAAAGCAGCCTGGCCAGTTAACAAGACTAAAATTAATAAGACTAAAATTAATAAGACTAAAATCTGTTTTCCGAGTCACAGACCCGGGGCTGTGCAGGGAACAGCCCCAACCCCTCCCAGGATTTCCATGGCAGAAGCCACAAGCCCCCAAATAAAGCCAGAGATTTCCTTTGGCAGGGCTCGGGGCTGGTGGGCTGAACTTTTGTGGCCCGAGGAGGAGCCCGAGGAGCTGATGGCAAAGTCCTGATAAGGGCTGGGGCTGAGGGCAGACGGGAGAGGGGAGCCCAGGGCTCCACACCCACGGGCAGCTCCAGGCAGAGCTGTTTGCTCGGTGTCTGCGCGGTTTATAGAGGAAACTGCTCCCTTTATTAGCTTTATTTTTAGCGACTCGGGTCCTCCGTGTTTTTTTTTTTTCCCTCCCCTGACATCCAAGAAGAAGCCGGCTCCCCCTTCCTTCCCCACATCCAGCTGCAAGGCGCTTTCCTCCTCCTCCTCCTCTTCCTCCTCCTCCTCCTCCTCCTCCTCCTTTTAGAGAGATGACATCAGCGAATTCCCAAACTTCCCGAGGGGCATGGATCCATCCCCACGGCTCTTAACCTGCAGCCTCGGTGGTTTTTTGTTTTTTTTTTTTCTCCTCCCCAGGGTGGAACGAGCTGCTAATTGCCTCCTTCTCGCACCGCTCCATCGCGGTCAAGGACGGGATCCTGCTGGCCACGGGGCTGCACGTGCACCGCAACAGCGCCCACAGCGCCGGCGTGGGGGCCATCTTCGACAGGTGGGATGGGAGGCTNGGATACAGGGGATACAGGGATGCAGGGGATGCAGGGATACAGAGGATGCAGGGATACAGGGAATGCAGGGATACAGGGGATACAGGGATGCAGGGGATGCAGGGATACAGAGGATGCAGGGATACAGGGAATGCAGGGATACAGGGGATACAGGGATGCAGGGGATGCAGGGATACAGAGGATGCAGGGATACAGGGAATGCAGGGATACAGGGGATACAGGGATGCAGGGATACAGGCGTGCAAGGCTGCAGGGAAACAGGGATGCAATGATGCAGGGAATGCAATGATGCAGGGAATGCAAGGATGCAGGGATACAGGAAATGCAGGGATTCAAGGCTGCAGGGGATGCAGGGATACAGGGATGTAGGGACGCAAGGATGCAGGGACACAGGAATGCAGGGATACAGGGCGGGTCCTCCGTGCAAGGATGCAGGGATACAGGAAATGCAGGGATACAGGGATGCAGGGGCACAGGAATGCAGGTGTGCTGGGATGCAGGTGTGCTGGGATGCAGCAATGCAGCAATGGGATTCTATCTCAGACCACTTCACCGGCATGAGCGAGTCCATCCCATGAAAACACAGCAGCAAACCCTTCCTCTGGGAGCTGCAAAAAAAAACCCCAAACCAGAAGAAAACCCTCCCAAACAGGGTGGAGGGTGCCCGGTGCAAATCCAAACCCCTCTCAAGGGGTCCAGATGCCTTCTAACATGAGGAGGAGGCCACTCCTTGGCTCCTTTTCATCTTTAATTGGACCAAGACGTGATTTCATTTGCACAACGAGAAGGCCCCAGCCGTGCTCTCAGCAGGTTGCACAGGCGTGTCCCCGGGGCTCTTTAATCTCAGGCTTTGGGGAAGTGTTTTAAAGCCAGGCTTGCCGGGCGTTTGACCCCCAGCGTGACTCCAGACGCTGCTGAAATGCTGATTCCTCTCCCTGAGACTCGTCCTGAGTCGAGACCGAATCACCTCCGCTGCTCTGCTCTGTGAGGAAATTGTTCCTCGCACCTGGGTGACATCATTTGTCCCTGTGAGGTCACAAGTGCACGATCACGGCTCTGCCGCCGGATCCGACATGAAAAACGGGGCAATCAGTGGAAAACATTTCAAGGCCGACACCTGCGCTAAGAGCAAAGGGAGCAATAAAAATTAACCGGCAGAGGAAATTACTTTTGGGTACCTGTTGGGGTGGGTTTTGATTGTTATTTTTTATTTTTAGGCGGCTTCTCTCAGGTGCCAGAGCCTCGTGGTGAAGGGATGGAGGCGGTTTTTATGGTCCCTGCTGTATCTCACAGGGACTATTGATGTTCCTAATGAGCTCTTTTTTTGATGGAGGAGGAAAACGAGGCCACATCCTCGGCTGGCACAGGCCAGCGCCGTCCCCAACTTCATTAAACGTGACCGGAGCTTCTCACTCCGCCTCTGACACCTGGGGCTCTTCATTCCCTTTCTCTTTCTCCGTGCTGACTCTGTGCTTTCTCTGTCCTTTTGCAGAGTACTGACAGAGCTGGTGTCCAAAATGAGGGACATGCTGATGGACAAGACAGAGCTGGGCTGCCTGCGAGCCATTGTCCTCTTCAACCCCGGTACGAGCCTGGCTCTGCTCTCCCGGCCCCTCCTGGCTGCTCTCCTCTCCTTTTAGGTCCTTTTCTTCCCCCCCAAAAAAGCCCTGTTGGGAATAGCAGAAGGCACTCAGATGCTGAGGGTAGGGCAGGAAGGGAGGCAGGGGTGGAAGTTGGTTTGGTTTGGAAAGGATCTTGAAGCTGATCTTGTTCCAAACCTCCTTCCGTGGGCAGGGACACCTTCCACTATCCCAGGTTGTTCCAAGGCCCATCCAGCCTGGCCTTGGACACTTCCAGGGATCCAGGGGCAGCCACAGCTTCTCTGGGCACCCTGTGCCAGGCCCTCATCACCATCACAGGGAGGAATTTTCTTCCCAAAATCCAATCTAAGCCTACATTTTTTTCAGTTTACAGCCATTCCCCCTTGTCCCGTCAGCTCTCCTTTTTTTTAGAGTGGCTGTGAAAAGCAAGTTCAGGTGTTTGAGGGAGTTGTCCCTGACTTGGAACAAAGTGGAATCTTGATGTTGTTGGAGAGAAAAAAAAGGATTAGAGCAACACCAGAGCATGGAGATCATTGTCTGTGCTTCCCAACCTCATCATCCAAGGGCTTTTATTACCTGCCTTTCTGCAAAAGCCCTTTGCAGACCTGGAGAGGCTGCAAGGCATGAAACGTGCTCATAAAACACACAGAACCTTCCGTTTTTGACCACAGTTCCACAGACTCCGGGAGGGTCACGCTGCTCCCTTTCCCCCCTCAGTCCCAGCTGCCCCAGGGAAGGAGAAGGTTCAGTGCCAGGGTTTTTCCTCCAGCATTCCAGGGAGCAAATCCCTGTGCAGCAGGAGCCCAGGCTGTGCACATACCTGCACAGCTCTCTGGATTTCAGAGTGGATGAGCCCAGAGCAAAACCAGATGGCAGCCAAGGACAAACCTCCCCAGCCACCAGCAGCCCTTCCCTGCCCTCACGGAGCACAGTCTGTGCCCAGGCACAGCTCCTTGCCTGGATTTTCCCACCACAGCCAGGTCAGGCTGTTCCAGCTGGGTTTATTACAGTTTCTTGGGTTTGTTTTATTTTTTTTTTTTTGCCCAGTTTTTTTTTTTGCCCTTGTAATCAGCAGTAATTTATTGTCTGTGATTTGGGGTTGGCCGTATATGGTCAAAGAAGGGGAATCTGGAGAGGTTCCCGTGGCACGTGTGCTTGGGGGTATCGATTTCTGCGCTGTCCCTTTCACCCTGCTAAAAACAGCTCCTCGCCCTGTCCTGTGCCAGGGCAGGGGCTTCTGCAGCCCCACCACACTGCTGCAGGGGGAAATCCCACCAGCCCAGGGCTGGAGGGGGAATTAAACCCTTTAAAATGAGGGTCTGGGACCACTGCAGTGAGCCAGAACATTTGGGCTTGAGGTGCGAGGTGAGGAAGAACCTCACCTGTCTCTGTGTGGTCGCAGGGCAAACCTCTGAGCGTTCCCCAAAAATCCCTGCAGCTCAGAGCCTGCATCCACACTTTGGTGGGGCTGGAAGGGATGGAGGGAGTGCCCAGAAGGGCTCCTGCCTTGCCTGGAGAGCCTGGAGGAGCTTGGCTGATGGTTTTTGGTGTTGGTTTTAGACTCCAAGGGCCTGTCGAACCCGGCGGAGGTGGAGGCGCTGCGGGAGAAGGTGTACGCGTCACTAGAGGCTTACTGCAAACACAAATACCCCGACCAGCCCGGCAGGTGAGCTCCCTGGGCCCCTCCTCCCGCAGCCCCCAGCCCTGCAAACCCCCTGCAGTGGGTGCTGCAGCTCCCTTGGGTGCCTCCTGTTCCGGGCCCTCCGTTCCCAGCGATTCCCTACAGATAAACCGCTCGTTTTTACCCTCTCCAGCTGTGAGCATCCCTTAAAAAAAAAAAACAACAAACTAAAAAAACCCCTCCCCTGAGCTCTTTATTCCCTCACCAGGAAATCCAGCCAGGTGGGCAGACCTGAGGAGCCCCAGCTCCCCCAGCCCCAGCAGTGGGATGAGCACATGTGGGAAGGAGGGGAGGGGAGGGGAGGGGGGGGGTATCATTTCCCTTTTGGAAACCGCGGCGAGCGAAACCGCGGCAAAAAATAGGACTCACATGGAGTTAATTCTCGGTGGCAGATGAGCATCATTGCTGGGAAGTGAAAGCCTCAATTGATGCTCTTTTTCTCCCCTCCCTGCCTCCCCCAATCCAGCTGGGAATGGGAGGGGGGGGGGATCAGGAATGCGTTCCTGGACCGCTCGGCAGCTGAGTGGGCGCGTTTTCCCAGTTCCAGCCCGGAGCTGGCAACTGCCAGTTAAGTTTCCTGACAGCTCCTCGGGAAACCAAGCAGAGCACTGGGAGCTGCTACTGGTGCACGAAACGTTGGGGGGGGGGAAAAAAAAAACCCAGCCCAGGCAACTGGGATTTGCACCTCACCTGCATTCCTGGCCTTGTGTGGGTGGTGAAATTGAAAGGATGCTTTCACGGCAGTGGGCAGAGCGTGCCCTCGGAAGGGATGCTGGGTTTGGTTTTTTCCTCCCACTTTGGGTGCCAGAGTGCTGGCAGATGAAGAAAGGTGTGTTGTGAAGGGATTTCTGGGCTGGTTTGAGGCAGGCAGGGTGAGGATGAGGGTGCCGTGGGGTGGGTTTGGTCTGTGGGGAGCAGGGGGATGGAGGGATGAGCACAGGGCACGGGGCAGGGCTGTCACCTCTCCTCTGCCAGGGGCTCTGTGTGCACTCAGGCTGCCTCCTCTCCCAGAAACTGCATTTCTGGAGCCAATCCAGAGCCAGACCCTGGACTTTGGCTGTTGTGGTGTTGCAGCAGAGCTGTTCTGGCACAGAACAATCACGGCCAGCAGCAGCTCTCCTGGATGATTACCGTGGTGGGGTGAGCTCTTGCTTTGCCCTTTGTGCAGGATCTGCAGCCCTGGCACACACAGGGGGTGGCACGGGGACAGCCCTGCTCCCCAAACCCCCCCCAAGCCACCACCCAGCACAGAGACTGAACCACCAGCCCACACCAGTTCCCCAGGGCTCTGCCTCAACGCTCAGTGCTGTTTGAGGGAGTGTTTAAAGCCCAAAAGCTGCACCAGGGGCTCTGGAATTTAATCTTTCACTGGCTTTGAGTGACCTTGGGCTGGGAACCTTCTTGTGTGATGCTCACACCCATACTGGGTGACCTGAGAGGTTCTGCACGCCCAGGGATGTCCTGAGGGCTGTGTCTGGAATGTCCCTGGCATCCTGTTCCCGTGAACCCCCTGGGTTGCACAGGAGCTCCCCAAAACTCTCTGCATCCTCCTGGCCCCATGATCACCAGCTGGGGCTGCAAACCAGTTCTCCCTGTGGCTGAGCCAGGACTGGAGCCTTCCCCTGCTCCGTGCTGTGGGGTTTGTGGAATTCCCACCTTTCCAGGTGCCCCTTGGCTGCGGGGCTTCCTCCAAATCCCCACCCAGCAGCAGCTTGGGAGCACCCTGGAAACACCAAAAAGGGAATTTTCCTGTGGAGAGAGAGAGGAATTCCCAGGAGAAACCCAGCCCTGCTCCCCAGGCAGGGCTGGGTGCCTACGTGACACCCAGCAGCCGCAGGGAATCCGGGATCAGGGAATCTTTTCTCCCCTCCCAGCCCCTGGCACGTTGCGCTCTGGGCTGGTTATCTCACAGTTAAAACATATCCCAGGGCTGGAGCCATCATCTGGTTTGGTTTAAAGTGAAACTTCCTGAATGGGATGGTAGGACTGATTTGTTTTTCCTGGCTCCGCTCCCACCGTTCTCGCCAGCTCAGCAGAAAAAAAAAAAAAAAAATTAGGAAGAGAAAAAAAAAAAGAACTAGGGAGAATGCATGCATGTAGAATATCTGTGTGCTTGTGCATGTCTGTGTTTTCTGCAAGGTCCCATTCTCCCTGGCCCTTTGCTGCTCTTCAGGCCCTGATTTTGCAGCAGGAAAAGCAGATAACCCTGCTGTGGCCGTCAATGGGTTTTTTTTTTTCCCCCTGGGTTGGCAGCACTCACACGAGGAGGTGACATCCAGTGGCACCTGGGCTGCTCCAAAGCGCTCTGGCAGGAGCTGGTGGCTTTCTCCTGGCTCCACAGCTTCTTGTCACCCTCCGAGCCCAGCACCCAGCAGCTTTTCCCTGGTGTGGATGGCTCATTTCCATCCTGGCTGGGTCCTGCAGAGCTGCCAGCTCTCTCCTGCCTGTCCTCCTGCCTTGTGTGACCTGGAACCACTCCACAGGGTGTGGGGAAAGGGGTTTTGTTAGCCCTGCTCGGAGCTCTGGGCCCGGGGAAGGGGAGCTCCCCTTTCCCAGCTGGTTTGCAACGCTCCCTCCAACTTGTGTGTCACAGCCCTTGGCTTCACCCCTGGCTGGCAGCCGGGTTCCTGCCCGGCCAGCAGCCCCAGGGCTCAGCTGGGCACGGCCAGAGCCCCAGGGAGGGCTGGTGGAGCTGCTCAGGAGGTGCCCAGGGAAAGGGGCATCACCCAGCTGAGTGCCTGCTCACCCACTGGGCATCTCCTCCAGCCCCTTCCCAGCTTTTCCCAAAGACCAAACCTTGAGCTGCTGAGGCTGCTTGCAGCACTGGGCAGTGCCAAGGCTGATCCCCAGGTGCACCCCATGGACATCTCGGGGTGTCCCCCAGCCCAGGGCTGACCTTCCATTCCTCGTCCAGCTCAGTCCCCAGCACGGGTTTGTTGTGAATCTCCCCCTTGGCTGCCTCATCTCCGAGGCTGGGCCATAATGAATGATTTCCCTGCTGTCCTGGGGTGACTTTTTGATGCTTGTGTCCCCAGTTCTGTGCTCTGTTTATGCTGGATATTAAATTCTACACTTTTAGGCTGGTTCTGAGAGCGAAGGGGGGGAAGGAAGAAACGCGGGGTTTGTTTTGGTTTTGCTTTCCAGAGGGACCCCATTCGGAGGTTTTCTCCCAAATTTGCCCTAAACCAGGACTCTGCACACCTCAGGGTGTAGCCCCACGATCTGGTAACAAGAGGCTGACTCCAAATTTCAGGGTCCGGGGGCAGAAGCGGGGCTGCCCCTCGGCTGGGCTGTTGTCTGACCGTGTTCTCCCGCTCCCCCAGGTTCGCCAAGCTCCTGCTCCGCCTCCCAGCGCTGCGATCCATCGGCCTGAAATGCCTGGAGCACCTCTTCTTCTTCAAGCTAATAGGCGACACGCCCATCGACACCTTCTTGATGGAAATGCTGGAAGCGCCGCACCAAATGACTTAAAGAGAGAGAGAGAGAGAGAAAGAAAGAGAGAGAGAGAACTGTGCTGGGTCAGTCCCTCGCCCGGCCGGGCTCCCTCGGGGGCCCTTCCTCCGCTTTCCTCCGCCCCAGCCCGTCCCTCCCCGCCGCCCCCAGCGCCGGAGGCACCGTCTGCTCCGGGGGACCCCCGGCCCGTCCCGGCCTCCTCGTCGCCCGCCCCTCCCTTTGTCCGTTCCGCTGTCACCGCTGCAGCTCCAGACCTGCTCGCTGGTTTCCCCGCGCTACTCGTAGAGAGAAGTGGGAAGCGGAGAGAGAGAGAGAGAGAGAGAGAGAGAGCTCTGCCAAGCCCTGCTCCCCCCCTCGCCGTGCCATGAGGTTTGGGGTGAGCTGGGTGTCACCTCCCAGCCCTCCCCTGCCCTGGGGACAAAGGACGGTGCCAGCCCTTGGGGGGGCAGCGGGGTTTGGACCAGCCGAGGGGAGTGGTTTTGGACTCTGCCGGATTTGCAGCTGGGCTATTTTCAGAGGATGGAGTTGTTTTTTTTTCTTGTTTTTTTTTTTTTTTTTCTTTTTTTTTTTTCTTTTTTTTTTTTCTTTTTTTTTTTTCTTTTTTTTTTTTCTTTTTTTTTTTTCTTTTTTTTTTTTCTTTTTTTTTTTTCTTTTTTTTTTTTTTTTTGAAAAAAAAGAAAAAAAATATTCTATTTTTGGTTTCTAACTATTCTTAGTAGTCTCGGTAGTTACTTTGCGGAGGGAGAGGCCGTGGCCCGTGCGTGAGTCACCCGTGGCTGCACAGAGCCCTGTCCTTCCGCTCCAGAGCAGAGGATTTGGGATTGAGCTGAATCCACCCCGATGAGTGGCACAGGAAATCCCCTTGGGCCACCCCAGAGGGCAGCTGGACACGGCTGCCCACCCCAAAGGTGCCCGTGTGGACACGAGCCGGCTGCAGCACTTGCTTTAAGGCTGCCAGGGACTCCCCGTGGCCCTTCCCCAGCTCCTGGTGGCTTGCTGGGACCCCTGCCCTCAGCACAGCATCCCGGGATATCCCAGCACAGCATCCCAGTGGGATATCCCAGTACATCCCAGTATATCCCAGTGCTGCCCCACTCCGGGGTTTGAGCTCGCCCACGATGCTGCTCCTGTTGTTTCAGCCCTACCAAACAACTGCAAGGCAACAATTAGTGGGAGTGCTCGGCCAGGCTGGTTAATTACAGCTGTTAATTAGTGGTGAGGCAAGAACAGGGCTCCCCCCCCCTCCCCTGGATGTCCCCCGTGGGGGCCGGGTGGCAGCACCATCCCTGTCCTCTCCGGGATTCTGAGAGCACCGAAAGCACCTTGGCTTTTGCACAGCCCTTTCCTTGAGTCTTGGTGTGACAGCGGGGAGCTGGACAGGGGTTTGGGGGTCGGGGACACAGTCCCAGGAGTGTGCCCACACCCCTTGGGGTGGGATCCCCTCTGGAATGTGTGGCCAGAGGTCAGCGAGGGAGCAAATCCCCCCTTCACCTCCCCGGGGGTCTCCTGCGCCCCACCAAAAACACGGATTGGAGAAAAAACGAAGCAGAGGGAACGAGGAGGGATGCTGGGAAGGGTTTTCCCCCCCTCGGCAGGGTGGACACGCTGTGCTGGGAGCTGAGAACGAGGTGCCTGTGGCCAAGGGCTTCCCCTCCACTTCCGTGTGCTCTGTGCTTTAAAAAGCAAAGGATGAGGTCCCCAAGATCCTGATCTTGCTCCCCAAGATCCTCTTCCTGCTCCCCATGGAGGAGGCCCCCAAGATCCTCTTCTTGCTCCCCATGGATGAGACCCCCAAGATCCTTTTCTTGCTCCTCATGAATGAGACCCCCAAGATCCTCTCCTTGCTCCCCATGGTTTGCAGCTGGTTGCAAACTCCTCCTTTGTCCCTGGAGGGAGATGGAGCATCACCCACCACCTTCACTCCCACCTCTCTTTCGGAGGGGTCACCGTTGTCACCCCCGCTGGCAGCTGGAGTGCCCAGCTCCGTCCCCTGCAGCCCCAAAATCAAACCTCACTCAGGATTTCAGGCGGTGCCTCCCCCTCGGGCTGGCCCGAAGTGGCGAATCGGCAGAGGCAGGCAGAGCTCCTTGGCTCCGTTTCCCCGGCAGCCTGCAAGCCTCTGAAAATATTATTAAACAGCTTCACCCTGCAAGAATTTGCCAAGAGAACGAGGCAGGAGGAATGAAATCTGGCGAGGGTGCCAGGAAAACACGAGCAGGCTGTTCCCTGCCAGCGGGAGGCTGGCACGGCCCCAGGGGGCTGCAGGGAGGGGGCAGATCCCAAAACCCCGAGCCCACCCAGGCCCCAGGCCGGCTCTCCCAGCAGAAAGGAGCCTGGGGCTTGCTGGCCGCAGAGGGAAAGCTCTGGGGAAGTTGGTGGATGTTGCACTTGGATAAACCCGCTGGTCTCTGGTGGGTGGAGCCACTTTTTACCTGGCGGATGGCTGGGGAGGGGCTCTTGGGGGCTGTGGTGGCTGCAGGGGGGCACAGTGGGAGCTCCCATCCCATCCCATCCCATCCCATCCCATCCCATCCCATCCCGTCTCATTCCAATCTTACCCCATCTCATTTCATCCCTTTTCCATTCTGTCACATTCCATCACCTTCCATCCCCTTTTCCCCCATCTATCCCCATCCCATCCTGTCCCATTTCATCCCATCCCATCTCACGTCATCCAGTCTTCATGCAATCCCATCCCATTCCATTCCATCCCATTCCATTATCCCATCCCATGAGCATCTGACCCCTGCAGGCCCCAGGCTCCCTGTCAGAGCCATCCCCGTGCCTCAGTTTCCCTGCTGGAGCAGCACAGCCCCAGTCCCTGCCCCTGGTGGAGGGAATTTTGGGAAAGGCCGAGCCTCGTCCTGGGGATTTCCCTTTCCAGCTGGTGACAGGGAGTTGGGGTTTCCCTGAGCCCCCAAAGCCCAGCCCCTCCACCCTCATCCCGGCCCTTCCCGTGGGAACAGCCAGAGCAGCCTTAAAGCAACGAGCTTTGCATGAGTTCGAGTCTTTCCTTTGTGTTCTTTTCACTCTGGGCTTTTTTTTTGTCCTTCTTGTTGTTGTTGTTGTTGTTGTTGTCCTCATCACGATAAGGCTGAGTGTGGAGAGGTGAGCCGTGGCTGAAGGGAAACAAAAGGCACATGATTCCCTAGAGAGGTAGGATGTGGATTTAACCAGCTCTCCTGCGAAAAATCTGCTCCGTTTGTCACGGTTGTTTGGGATTCCTTTCCGTTGGTGGGACAATCTTTAATTTTCTAAAGATAGCACAAACATCATCAGCCTTCCAGCCACCCCCCGACCCACCCCAGCACATCCCAAACCCTTCCCCACGGGAATGCCGAGCTTCCCTTGGCACTGGGAGTGGCCATGGGGACCTTGGGGACAGGTGGATGTGACAACCCTTGGCCTTGCTGATCCCTCCACTGCGGCGGGGAGAGCCCTGGGCTGGGCTCCCGATCCCAAAAAGGGGCTGGGCTGGTGACCCCACACCAAGGCTGGGCTGGTGACCCCAAAAGGGGCTGGGCTGGTGACCCCAAAAGGGGCTGGGCTGGTGACCCCAAACGCCGTGTGCAGAGCCGTGCTGTCCCCGGCAGTGGGGCCGGCCGGGGTGTGTGAGTGTCCCTGTATGTACTGTAGATATCGGCACTGTATAATACCCCACTCACATATACACATAGAGAACTGTAGCAGTTACAGGCTTTTCCTGCCTTTTTGTGGTTTAAATCCGTTTTTTTTCCTGTTATTTTCTTTTTTTAACTTTTTTTTT
>VXBN01001790.1:47973-67573 GCA_013397395.1 Sinosuthora webbiana | reverse complement strand
TACAAATGTAATTTTATCCCTTACCGTATCCTTGGATATTTTTCTTTCCTGGGTTGTTTTGTTTCTTCTACAGAGATTGTTATAAACTCTCTCTATTTTTTTTTTTCTCTCTTTCTCTCTGTAAGTGTTCAGCCACAGGGATGTGGAGAAGAGGGAGAAACTTTCTGACCGTGTTTTAAAAGGCTTTATATGAAATCTCTTTTGAAATAATTTTTTTTTGAATGAACNGTTCCCGCAGGTCTGTTTTACTGTGAAATCACTACCGTATATTATTATTATTATTCACTTCAAAAACAACAAAAAAAAGGTTAAAAAAAAAAAAAAGCCAATTAAAGACATTCTCCTCTCANAAAAAAAAGAAAAGGAAATAAAAAAAAAAATAGAAAGAACTGCTGCTGGAAACGCCAGTATTTTGAGAACAATTGTATTAGAATTGTGGAGAAAAAATACGAGAAGAAAAAAAAGGAAAAAAAAGAGAAAAAGAAAAAAAGGAGAAAAAAAAAAAAAAAAAGAAAATATATGAGCATTTTAAAATATAACCCAGTCCAAGCCCTCGTTTGTTCTTTTTGGTGTGTGTTGGGTCATCCACTGAGGAATGTCCCCATCAGGGCCCCCATTCCCGGGCACTGCGAATCCGGGGAGATCCCGGCTGGCGGCGGGGAAGGAGCAGCCGGACCCCAACTCTCCCCAAGACTTTTCCCTGGGAGATTTCCCAATCCCTCGGCACCCGCTGGGCTCCCCTGGTGCCCCCTGCGGCCGCGGGGATGCCCAGCGGTGACATTCCCGTCCCTGCCTGGGTGGCACCGAGGCCACCCTGGGCGCGGCTGGGGACAGTCCCCGTGCCAGGGGCTCCGCTTTGGGGACACCGCGGGGTTTAGGGGCTGGTTTTATCCCAGCGTGGGATGAGGGCGATGTTCTCCAGCCTCGATCCCTCCGGGAGCGACCCCCGGAGCAGAGGGTGGGAGAAGAACGGGAGTTTTTTCAGCCTGAGCTTAAACCTGGATTTGTCGCCAGGTACAAACGAGATCGAGCTCGCTCCCGGCTTTACAGGCGGGATAAATCCTCCCCCGGCGGCTGCGGAGGGAGATGGAAAATCCAGAGGCTCAGTTCGGTTAGCGCCGATCCGTGTGGGATTTTTCTCATTTGGGGGGAAAAAAAAAAAAGAGTGTTTTCACTGGGAAAGGAGCTTGTGGAGGGCAGGGGAAGGGACACGGGGAGTTTTTTACCTCCGGGAGCCCCCAGGGAGGCGGCCACGCTCCGGTCTGCAGCGGCACAGGGTGCCCGTGTAACCCCCGGGCAGCGCTCGCTGTTTGCAGAGTAAATACTGACCGCCCTCCCGGGGGCTCTGGGCCCTCCGCTCCCGGCTGGAGCGGGCTGGGATCGGTGGGACAGCGCCGGGACGCTCCCTGGGCTGCCCGGGTCACTGCCGCCCGCTGGCTGCCTTTGAAAATGGGGCTGGCTTCTATTTTTAACGGTGCTAATAACAGAAAGGAAAGCAAAGCCGAGCTGGTCACTGATTTTTAAAATAATTTTTAAAACCTTTTTTTTTAATATTTTATTATTAATTTTTTTTTTTTGGGGGGGGGTGTGTGTTTTGTTTTGTTTTATTTTATTTTATCTTATCTTATTTTATTTTAATTTTGTGTTCGGTTCCTGCTGTGTTTTCTGCTCGGGGGGCACTCCCGGACCCCCCAAACCTGGGGAAGAACTCTGCTCTCCCTTCCTCTGCTGCCGGCCAGGGAGGAGGAGGAGGAGTTTTTTTTTTGCACCTTGGCCAAGTCGTTGCTGTTTTTCCAGCTTCTGCAGGGATCCAAGTGCCTGTTTTGACTCTCCTCCCTATTCCTTGATACCGGCAGATGATTGTAACGCAATTAAACCTCCCGGCCCTGCCGCGGCTCCGGCTTTTGTTGTGTCTCCGGGCTGGGCTCACCCTTGTCCCGGGAGCAGCGCGGAGACACGGGACTCACACATTTATCAGGAACACCGCAATTCCTTCAACCCTTAAATGAGAAAAAACTGCTGCTGGAAACTCCAGTATTTTGAGAACAATTGTGGAAAAAAAAATGAGAAGGAAAAAAAAAAAAAGAGAAAAAGAAAAAGGAGGGAAAAAAAAGGGGAGGGGGACTCCGGCTTCCCCTGGAAAATGCAGAATCCCTGTGCTGCGGGTGCTGGGGGGGATGGACAGTGGGAGATGCTGGCCTGGGGGCGCAGGGCTCGCTCTCGGTTTAATTTCGGAGCGTTCCCGGCGCTGACAGAGATGGAGTGGGGTGTCAGCGGGGCGTTTGGAGATCCTTAAGAGCAGGGCCGCGATCCCGGCCCTTCCCCGCTCCTCAGCTCCGCGGCGGGCCGGGGACTCTCCAAACAAACCCAGCCAGATGAGCTCTTTCACTGGTCATTTGTCACTTCTTAATTGCCCAAGAAAAGCAGGTTGGTTTTTATTATTTTTTTTTTTTTTTTCTCCTCCTGACCTCTCTCAAGCCGCCTTTTCACCCGGGGCCGGGGTCGGGGTCCCGCCGTGGCCTCTGGGGGTGGTTTTCCCCCGCCCCGGGGCCGCTGAGGACGGTGACATTGTCCCGGTGACATTTCCAGGGATGTCCCCACGGCCCCGGCCGGACAGACACACAGCCACCCCCGGGCACGGACCCGGCTCGCCCCTGTGCGGGTGAAAACGTCACTCCGAGGGTTTCGGGTTCAGACTCAGTTTCAAATAAAACTCAGGAGTTCGGCTGATCCTCTCCCAGCGCTTCCCGCTCCATCCGCGGCTCCCCAGGGCGGGGTGGGAATTGCGCTCCCGGCGTTTCCAGGTGGGGTTTGGGTTGGGAAGTGCTGCTGGGCGGTTCTTTTTTTTGGGAGAGAGTCGCGGTGAGCGCGGCTGAGCGGGGCCGGGGCTGCGGGCCAAGGGGCTCCCGGAGCGGGGCTGATCCCGCCGGGATAGGGGACAGAGCCTCGGGAGCCCCCGGGGGCCGGCCCGGCCCGTCCGAGCGAAGAGCAAAGTGCTGCTGCCATCTCCCGACCGCAGCCAGCCCTGACCGAGATGCCCTTCCCTGACCGGGATCCCAAAACTCTGACCGGGATCCCAATCCTCTCTGACCGGGATCCCAATCCTCTGACCGGGATCCCCAACCTCTGACCGGGATCCCAATCCTCTGACCGGGATCCCAACCCTCTGACCGGGATCCCAATCCTCTGACCGGGATCCCATCCCTCTGACCGGGATCCCCAACCTCTGACCGGGATCCCACTGCCCGGACTGAGATCCCACTCCTTTCCCAGGATCCTGCTCCTCTGCCTGGGATCCTGTTCCCCTTCCCAGATCCCACTCCTTTTCCCGGGTTTCTCACCCCCTTTCCCTGGATGTCCACTCCTTTTCCGAGGATCCCACTCCCTTTCCTAGGACCCCACTCCTTTTCCCAGGATCCCACTCCCCTGCCCAATTCCCTCTCCCCCTACCCAGCTCCCATTCCCTTGCCCACAGCAGCCCTGGGGCTGGAATGAGACAACCTGTAGAAACAAAAAAAGAAAAAAGTGGGGTTTGTTTGGGGTTTTGTAAGTTTTATTTCTGTTTGTTTATTCTGTTTTGCCCTCACCCTGTGAGGTTGTGAAGGTGAGGGAGCGAGGCTCTGTCTCTCTCACCCCACAGGGCCCCAAATCTGGTCCTTCTGAGCCGTTTTCTGCCCCTAAAAGATGCTTTGCTCTCAATCACTCCCATCTCCTTCCCTCCTCCTTGCCCCGGCTCTGGAATTCCTGTCCTGACCCTAAAATTCCTGTCCTGACTCTGAAATTTCCTGCTGAGGCGACTCGCACAAACCAACAGCCCAAACATTGAATTTTAATGCATTTTAACCCATTTTCCCTTCACGGGATGCCCCTGCCTGCTCTTCCCTCGCAGCCCGACCGAGAGTTAACAAACCCTCATTTAAAGCCTCGCCTAAACCGAGCCTCCTTCACTTCCAGAGAGCCCCAGATCCCCAGGCACGGGCGAGAAAGATCAGCCACAAAAAATCTTGCGTCCCTCTGCCTTTACAACACTGGCAGTGAAAGCTTGTTTGGCTTCGGAGGCAGAGATTTTCCATCCCGGGCTCCAGCGCCGCTCGATTGCTCTGAGCCCACATCTTGTTTTTCTTCTGACAGAGTGAGGTATGATTCTTGGCTCGCCGAGCCTCCGCTAAATGAAAAGATGCTTTTAAAGCTCGTTCACTCAACACTCGCCCCCAAAAACCCGAGGGGAGGGTCGGGTGGAAATTCGCTGAAGCGATCAGCCAAGGGCTTTCTGCTGGATTCCTTTTGTGGCGGGTATTAGGCTGCGAAGAGCGTGAAATGAAGGCACAAGTGTTCGCTGGGGTGCTGGGGTAAAGGTGGAAAAGCCTGATGATCAAAGCAGCCGGGGCATTGAATTTATTTCCTCGTGGAAAGCTCGTGCTCGAGTCGTTGTGATTCCCGAGGACTCGGCTCTCGGGGTTCATTTCGTCTAGAGCTTTTAATTTATAACTGTCCTGCTGCCCCGGGTGTCCTGTCCCTCAACAGCCACCAGCCAGAGAGGCCTTCATCCCTGTTCCAGCCCTGTCCCATCCTCATCCCATCCCTGCCCCAGCTCTGCTTCGTCCTTGTCCCAATCCTGCTCCAGCACTGCCTGATCCCTGTCATATCCCTGTCCCNCCTTCCCCACCCCTGTCCCATCCCTGCCCCATCCCTGCCCCAACCCTGTCCCATCCCTGCTCCAACCCTGTCCCATCCCTGCCCCAACCCTGTCATATCCCTGTCCCATCCCTGTCATATCCCTTTCCCATCCCTGTCATATCCCTTTCCCATCCCTGTCATATCCCTGTCCCATCCCTGCCCCAACCCTGTCCCATCCCTGCCCCAGCACTGTCCCATCCCTGTTCCATCCATGCCCATCCCTGCCCCAACCCTTCTCCACCCCTGTCCCATCCCTGCCCGTCCCTGTTGGGTCCCACACACTCCAGGTGAGCGGGAGGTGACAAGGAGGTGGCAGGACAGGATGGCAGGACAGGGTGGCAGGACAGAGTGGCAGGGTGGCAGGACAGGGTGACAGGGCCGGGTGTCAGGAAGATGGCAGGACAGGGTGGCAGGGCAGGATGGCAGGGCAGGGTGGCAGGGTGGCAGGGCAGGGTGGCAGGGTAGCAGGACAGGGTGACAGGGAGGTGGCCGGGCAGGATGGCAGTGCAGGGTGGCAGGGCAGGGTGACAGGGCTGCTCCCTGCTGTCCATCACCCTCTGTGTCCCCTCCCAGCCGTCCCCGTGTTCCCGGCGCTCCCGGGACGTTGCCTAACGCTGAAACCGGATCCTCCTCTCGGGCTCCGGTCGGGTGAGAAAAGCCTGCTCCGGCCTGTCTGGTCCTGCTCCGGGACTGTTCCCTCCTTATGGCAAAGAACAGAGTTTCCTGCTGTCTGCAGAGTGGGCCTGGCTCCCCAGAGCCCCCCTGGATTAACCCCTACCTGGAAGGTTCTGGTCTTTACGTGCTGATAAATTTCCTTCTTTGTTTTTAGGGGACGACCTGGCCGTGCCACCTTCCTCTGCTGGGAATCCCCACCTCTTCTCTGCCTTCCCGAGCTCTCTGCTTGGCGCCTTTGGAAGAGGATCATGGACAGGAGATTCCTTCCAGCCCCAGAAAAGTGCTCCCCATGAGTTTCAAGCCCACAAGAGCTCAGTTCAGCCAGTTTTAACTCTGACCTGGCCCAGCCCCACGTCTCCAGGCACAAATCAGACTGTTCTGGTGCCAGCAGAGACACTTTGGGGGCCGATCTGTGGCAATGAAAGGATCAGCCCCGCAAAATATTCCCCACTCCCAGAGCCATTTGTACATCCAGCCAGCTGTGGATTCGCTGGGCTCTGATACGGGATGCTCCCAGAGGAGAAAAACCTGTAGTGGGGTAAGCGAGGGGGTGAATTAGGGCCGGCTGCCCAGGGCATCCTCACGCTTGGGGACTAAGGAATTCCCCCTGGACTGCTCGGTGTTGCTGCCCAGCCCATCCCACCATCCTTGCGGGATCCTGGAGCCCCTCAGCCTGCAGAGAGGGCTGCCAGCAGACACAATTTGCGGCCGGCTCTTTGCCCCTTGTCACTCCGACCATTCCAACCTGACGAGGCAATAAAGATGAAAGCCAATAATCAGCAGCCAGGCGTCCGTCTGAAGGGCTGGGAGGGGAAGGCTGTAATTTACTGTGCCGGGGCTGCGGGGAGTCCATCTGAGGCCGGGTTATTGACAGCAAAGTCTATACGGGTTTGTTTCTCGCGGCGCTCGGAGCACTTGAGGGTGACATTTTTAAAATCTAAAAATACGGAGCCGGTAGAGAACTTGCGGCAGCACGGGAGGGAGGAGGAGGAGGAGGATTTATGCCCGGAGTGTTGTGAACTTTAAGGGAAGGGTGTTTGTGGAGAAGGTTTTGGAGGGGCTGGAGGAGAGGGGCGAGCTGCGGGCTCTGGGGGTGTCGCTGGGGGTGTTGGGGTTTTGCTGAGGGATTTTATCCGGGGAAAACTCTCGAATCTTCCCAGGGATGTAAGTCAGGAATGCTGCTGGAGACAGGCAAAGGAACCAGGTGGGTTTGGGCTGCCCTGGGCTGTCACCACTACAGCAGGTCCTGGGGAGAACCCTGGGTGGGGTCTGTGCTCCCAGGGGATCATTCCCAGGCAGGTGTGAGGTGCCCTTGGGCTGATCCTGCTCCATGGATTTTATTCTGGAGCATTTGTGGGCCAGACCAGCCCGAAGCTGAGGGCAAACCTGGCTGTGGTGAGGGCTGTGTCCCCTCTGATGTGCCTCAGAGCTCAGGGCCACCCCACAGCTCCGTGTAAATAAGGGATTTAACCTCAAAGGAAGAGGATTTGGATTCTTTTTTTCTGCCCAAAGCAAGCTGTAAAGCATCACTTTCCCTGCGACCACAAGGACTTGATCCTACAAACCTGGGGACCCCCGTGATGAAGAGATGTCACCTTCCCCAGGAGGTTCAATCCATCCTCCCCTCCCAGCCCTCGTCCTGTGGGGGAGGGAGGGGGAGGATTCAGGAGACACAAGGAATGAGTAATCTCCCTCCTGCCTCTGCCAAGGGCCCAGAACCAGCCCCACGAGCACCCCTGCTGCCTGCCCGAGCTCCGGGGTGTCAGCAGGGTTGTGATTTATGGCAATCCATCCGTCAACCTTATTTATGGCAGCGGCTCCCCGCGGGATTTCACACATGAACATTGGCTCGTTCTGTGGCCTCCCTGCTGCCAAAACCATCCCCGGGCCTCCTAAGCCTCCTGCAGGCTTTTGTCTCGTCTCTGCCCTGCCCATGTGGGCAGCTGGCATTCCTGCCCCAGCCCAAGCCACTTTTCCCATCCTCGTTCCTCTCTCAGGGCGTGTTCTGACAGCCAGGAGGTTTCCAGAGGTGGAGGAGGATGAGGATGGCTGGGGTGAGAGGGGAGCCAGCAGTGGGCAGGCACAGGGCTCTCCTTCCTAGCGACAGTGCGGTTTCTCTTGATCAATTTCCGTATTTTCTTGATTAAAACTGGGAAATGTTTTCATTTCACCTCTGTGAAACGTTCTTCTGGACTATTCAAAATATTTCCCTGCGTGCCAACTGTTGTTGTCGGGGCCCTTTCCCATCCTGCTGGGATTTCTCCTGCTTGTCCTGCTCCTCAGGTGTCCTCTGCTCCATCTGGGCTGTCCCTCGGGGACGTTCCAAGAAACATCTGGGAAACTCTGTTTTCCTCTGGGGGCTTTGAGAACTTCCAAGTCAGACACAACCCTGCAATTTCAGAAAAGGAACGAGCAGGTGGGAACGAACCCCTGATATCCCTTGACAGGAGAAACGAGTGGGGGGGGGGTGTCTCGGGGATCGTAATTAATGATTTCCCTCTGATTAACCGGGAATGGGCACCTTGGAACCCCCTCCTGCCCGTCACCACCAGCGGTGGCACTGAGGGGAAGCCCTGCGGGCCCCGTTTAAACCTGAACCCGCTGCTGGCTCTCGGGTCAGCCCCGTGATGGATGGAGCCCTGCGAGAGCCGAACCACTCACCTCGGAAATGCAAACCTTACGGGGAGGGAATCAACAACTCCCGGGGCCCCAGCCCACGGGACAGGAGCCCTTTGTTAATTCCCCCTCCAGAGGCACACGCCGCTCCTGCAAAAACCTCCTGAAGTCAGTAACTAATTACAGCCTGCACGAGGCTCCAGTCTGTCACCCCCGACAGCTCAGGGGGAGCAGGGGCTGCTCCGCTGCTGCTGCTGCTGCTGCTGCTGCTGCTGCCCGGGATGATGGACGAGCCTGCGCCAGCTCCTGGCTGGGCCCTGAAAGAGGAAGAATTAATGGGCAAATAAATTACGAATCAATTATTAAACCTTAGCGGCGTGCGGGGGCCCTGGTATCAAATATACATTTCTAATTAACTCAACAACTCCTGGCTTAATGGGCGCTGGATGCTGCCTGCTGCTGGAAATGGGGATTTTTTTTTTTTGGCACGCGCTCTAAATGGAGTGTTTTATGGCTCCCTTCGTGCCCGGTGACACAGCGAGGCCACGAGCCTGTGAGGGCAATTTTTATTCACTGACAGCACTGAGAGACCCCAAAGCTTCGTGCTGGGGCTCGGCTGCTGCCTGGGCAAGCTGCAGCGTGGTGCAGAACAAACCCAACGTGGGCACTCCGTGTGCTGAGGGATCCTCTTGGCCCCAAACCCCCGGTGCAGGGGGAATCCGGGGTGTTTTCCTCCCCTCCCTGCCAGCCTGGGACCGTCTGTCAGCGCTGGGAGCTCTTGCCACGAGAATCCCCACGGCCTGGGACCTGCCTGCGGTGTCTAGACAGATCCCAGGCCGGGAGTTCTTCCTGGAGCAGGGAGAAAATTCAAAGGGTTTGACAGATGGACGGCTGCACCCACACCCAGCCCTGCTGTCCTCGCCTGCATCGCGTCCTTCCAGCTCTCAGGACGTCCCCAGAGTGGCTGGAAAGGTGGGACGGGGCTGAGAAGCCCCTCAGGGGGTTTGGCTGCCTGCAGGGTGAGGATGGAAGGCGATTTTCGTGCTGGGCCCCTCAGAGCAGCAGAACCTCGGAGGGATTCTGTGTCTGCTCCGCGGCAATATTTCTGCAGCTCACTAATCAATTATGATTCTTAGACAAGCTCCCATATGGCGCCTTTATAAATCACTCTCCCCACTTATCAAGCCTGTCTTGTTTGCCTGACAGGAGCTGTAAGGAGGGTGGTTTTCAGGCTAATGTTAACTTGAGCACGCAGAACGGGCGTTTATTTATAGAGTTTTTTAGAGAAGTGGTTTTTTGAAGAGCCAAAATCCGGGTCCTAAGGAGATAACCGAGAGGCTGGGGACTCCTTCTGCCTGAGCAGCAGATGAGCCCTGTCCCAGTTCTGTGTCCCTGTGGGGCCCTGGGGACAGGCAGGACACCTGGAGGTGAGGGCGTGGAGGGGCTGAGCAGTATTGGGACAAAGAGTTTGAGGGGGAACAGGGCAAAGAGAGAGGAGCTTTCACCTCCCTGTGTGAGCAGAAAACAGCACAAGGGCGCTGGAGGCCGGAGCTGAGCGCAGGGGAGAGTGCCAGGGGTGTGACAAGGCCAGTGTCCCTTGTCACGGGGCAAAGGCCACCCCGGGGCGGCGCTGGCGCTGGGATTGTCACACACCTGAGCCGCTCCCGGCTCTTCCCTCACTCCGGCTCTCTTGCTCCCCCCCGTGCGCTCACCCGGCTCCCGGAGCATCCTCTGCTCTCCCCCTCATCTCCGGGACCTTACGGACTCCTCGGGATGTTTCCTCCAGCCGTGAGGAAATTCCTCTTTTCCCAGAGCCCCCTCCTACTCTCCAAACCCAAATCTGCAGCTCGAGAATGACTTTTTCTGGCATCATTTCTTTCCAGAAATGCAAATCCCCATTTTTTTTCCCTGCTCTGAACACTCCACGCTGCAGGGGCACAGTGTGTGAGCAGCCTCCTGACCCGTGGCTCTGTCTCTTGGCCCTTTTTTAGTTGCATCACTCGGGACATTCCACTTTAATTTATCAATAAACACAACCCCCCCTGCTCTGTTTGCAGATCGTTTTCTGCTTGAGGGCTCCAAAATTTGCCATTCCTCTCCTATTAATGCACGCCCGGTTCTCTCCCACGGGTGAGATTTCCCAGTTCCAGCTGCGGATTTTTGCCTACAACAGCTCTGAACTGCCCAGACTCTCCCTGCTCTGCTGAGAGATTTCATTTTGGTGCCTGCTGCTGCAGAGAGTCGCTCTCCCACACTTTTGGTTCCAGGATCCTCGATGCCAGGAGTGTGTGTGTGTGTAGGGGTTCTACGTTGAATAAAGATAATTTTCCTTTTTCCCACGGGAAAAAAAAACCCAACCTGAAAGGAAAATCCAGCACATCAACTCGGGAACCTCCCTGGGCCTGCTGCGTTCCCGGGATTT
Source organism: Sinosuthora webbiana (assembly GCA_013397395.1). NCBI lineage: Eukaryota > Metazoa > Chordata > Aves > Passeriformes > Sylviidae > Sinosuthora > Sinosuthora webbiana. The sequence continues at coordinate 57,183 of VXBN01001790.1, read as the reverse complement.
GCATGATCTGAAAGGGATAAGCTTATGGAAAGCAGCGTTAGGAAGCAGGATGGGGAGGCAGAGGGCTGGACAGGTTTCTTGGGAAGCCTCGGGAAGTTCCCAATGTCCCTCTTCATTTCCTAGGGCCGACAAGTCCCAGCTTGCCCCTGTTAAAGCAGTTTTGGGGCGGGTGGGGGCAAGGCTGTGGCTTGTTAAGCTGCCATCAGGATCACGCCGGGAAGGAAGGAAGGTTTTAAACTGGCTCTGCAGATTCCCGCTGCCTTCAGCAAGGTCAAGGAGAGGGAAGAATTCCCCCAGTCCTGGCGCTCTGCTCCGGCACTGGGTGGGGAAGCGGCTGCCGGGAACCCCCAGCTGGCAAACGGCGGGGTTCTGTGGGAATTTGGGGTTTTGTGGGGATCCCTCGGCGTCCCGGGGCTCCGCGGACCCGTCCCCGGGGGGTTCGGGATTATGGGGGCTGCGATGTCCCCGCGTCCCCACCGGGGGGAGCCCGAGCCCCGCGCATCCCCAGCGTCTCCATGGCAACGGCCGGCCCTGGGTACTGCCCCTGCATCCGCATCCCGCATCCCGCATCCCGCATCCCGCATCCCGCATCCCGCATCCCCTCCCTCATATCCCACACCCCCCATCCCATATCTGGCACCTCGATTTCCACATTCCCCATCCTGCTTTCCAAATTCCCCATCCCATTACCCGCAGCCCAAATCCTTCATCCCACATCCCATTACCTGCATCCTGCATCCCAAATCCTGCATCCTGGGTCCCAAATCCTTCATCCCACATCCCATTACCTGCATCCCACATCCCATTACCTGCATCACACATCCCATTACCTGCATCACACATCTTGCATCCTCCATCCCACAACCCAAATCCTTCATCCCAAATCCTGCATCCCACATCCCATATCCCGCATCCTGCATCCCACAGGGTTGGAAAATTCCTTCCTGGCTCTGGAATTTCCCCAGCTGTGGAGTCTGGCTGTGCCCAGGGCCTGTGCTGGTGCCCAGCACACCTTGCCCAGCTCCTGTCTGGGCCATGGAGAGGCTGGGGCAGCTCCCACTGGGATTGGGATGGGATTGGGATGGGATTGGGGTGGGATTGGGACTGGGATGAGGAGTGTCCAGCCACATCCCCGTGCCCCAGCAGCCTCAGGCTGCCCCTCCCTTGGCTGGAAGCTCCCACTGCCACGTGGCCTTTTCCACTCCAGCATCCTGCTCCAGGCCTCGCTCTGCCTCTTGTTCTCCTTCTTTTTTTTTTTCCTCAGGAAACATCTNGAAAAGAAAAGAAGAGGAAAAAAAGGCGAAGGGGAGGGGACCTTGGGAGCACCATATGATTTCACTTTCCTAAGACAACTGCAATTATGCCTTTGAGGCTTTACCAGTCACTGTAGATTCAAACCATGCTGGATGATGTCAGTGGGAAACTATGAAGGCCCTACTGGCTGCTCAAAAAAAAAAAAAAAAAAAAAAAAAAAAAAAAAAGCTCCTTTTCTGGCGTTTTATTTCTCATTCTGAACCAGAAGAAGGGTGTTGTCCAGATGGATTTGTTCTTTGTTGCTTTCCTGGCCTTGAGTTGGGCCTCGCTGATCCCTTGGGAGAGGGGAAATGCCTCCTGGATCCCTCCAAATGATCTCCTCCTCTGTCCTGCTGCCTCTGCCACGAGTCCCAAAATCCTCACGGGCAGCGCTGGGAGTGGATTTCTCCCAGCTCAGACACAGCCCAGGCCGGGCTCTTCTCGCTCACACTGAGCAGGGACCGCTCATTTTTGGAAGCTGGTGAATGGGATGAGCAGGAGGTGTCGATCCCAGCTCAGCAGCCATGAGGATTCCTGTGTTCAGGCAAATTCCAGCTAACCTGTCTGCCTGGCACCGCACAGTTTGGGGATTTTGGGGTGTGGTGAATCCCTGGGGAGCCTGGCACTGCAGAGCCAGAGCCAGCCCAGCCCCAGCACGGGAAGGGTTTGCCAGGAGCTGATTTCCAAACCCGCTGGAAACACCAAAACACAAAAGTTCCTGGAAAGCAAAAGCGTCAGGGCTGCAAATGTGGACACAGGGAGAGTTGTGGGTTTGAGCAAAGGCAAACACGAGCCCCTCTGGGAGGGAGGGATGGGAGGAGCACCCTTGGGATGGGGACACAAGGAGCAGGAACCCCTCCAGAGGAGAAGGAAGAGCCCAGCAGCTAGGTGTGGTCATGGTGGAACCCCAGCCCCACCTGGCAGAGCCCTCAGAGGCAGGAGGGGAGCTCAGCTCAGCAGGTGCCAGGACGTGATTTCACCCCTGGAGCACAACAGTCCCACCCTGTCCCTCAGAGCTCCCTCAGTTCTGTGCTGTCACCATTCCCTGGGGATCCACGGAATTCAGGGAGGCTGTCCCCCTCCTCCAGCTGGGGCCAGGCAGGAGAGGAAAGGTTTGGATCCGTCCAATATTTGCCAGGACAGACGTGGTTCAGTGCGGGCCTGAGAGATTTTAACCTGCTAGCAGCTGCTGACTTTTTCCCAAGGAAAAATTTCTCAAGACAAGCTTTTTCCTAAAACAATCTTAGCAAACAACTCTCCTTTCTCAGAGCAATCCTTCTCCAGGTGGTGTTTTGCTGTTTCTCCAGTTAACAAATGGGATTTTGCTAAATAGGTGTCGTTCCTATTCACCAACCATGTTAAGTCTGTGTTGGAACACCTTATAAAAGTAGGAATTTAGACAATAAAGTCCTTTTTTCTATGCTCTTTTCCTTCTTAAATATTTGGAGTCTTTCCTGTCCTACAGTGACAGTTCTGAGTGTCACCGGGATCAGATTTCTCAGGTTTTGTGGCTCCTTTCCCTGCTGAGGTGACAGTGCCCCGTGAGCTCCCCAGCTCTGCATTCCATCCACGCAGTCACTCCCAGCCCAGCTGCCCTGGGAACGTGTTTTTTTCCCTGCCCTGACCTCTCCAAGCTGTTTACACTGCTCAGGAGCGACGTCCTGAACCCGCTACAAGGTTTTTTTTTCAGCGCTGACAGCAAAGAGCGTCCCCTGACATGTCTGTGGACATGCAGGTCAGGCCTTTGGACACTGCACCCCCAAGCACCCTGCCCAGGCTGCTCTCAGCATCCTGAAAGGCTTTGCTGGTCCTCAGCATCCTAAAAGGCTTGGTTGGCTCTTTGCAGACCCCCCCAGGGGGGAGGCAGGAATGCAAATGAGGATTTAAATGTTCTCCAGGAAGGGATTTTCCTCTCCAAGCGTCCTTTGTGTCACACAGGCAGCACTGGAAAGTTATTTAAGGGCCCGAGTCCCAGCAGTTTCCATCAGCTGGGTGTTGAACAGGAGGAACCCAGCCCCTCAAACCCCCCTCCCTTTGCTTTCTGAATCACCACGTGAAGAAAATCTTATCCCAAATGTTGTTCCCAAAGTGATCCTAAATGGTGGATGGACACGAGGCAGGCGAGGTGAGGGTGAGGGCGCTGCACCCCAGGCCTGGCTCAGCTCCCAGGGCAGGGCTGGGAGCTGGAGGTGCCCATCAGCCCCATCCCAAGTGCTGCTCCCGCACCTCCTCCTCGCCCTCTCCCTCCTGGATCCCCTCCCTCGGGGCTCAGCCCCAGCACAGCACCCACGGGTGCCCCGCACCTCAAGCTTTTTGGCTCCAAAAGTGCTTTCAAAGCACCGAATTCCCCTCTGCAACCCAATTAAAATGTTCTCCAGGACTCGGATTACAGCAATTAACTCATTTCCATGCCCCCAGGCACGTCTTGCTCACTGGCTCGGGCGAATTTAGGCGAAAGCATTTGGGTTTGTGTCTCACCCCTGGTCTCCAGCTCCGCGTTTGGTGGCTGGGAACCGAGCCTAGACATGAAATAATGAACTCAAACCCTTCCACACATTGACCAAAGCAAACAAGCTGTCAGCTGGAAACATCCCTCCTCTCTTTTCCAGGCACACCAGATCTCCTCTCCCATCTGTAGGTAGGGCCTTGGCGGGAGTAACTCGGCATGAAATTGTCAGCGATGCTGTTTGCAGAGCATAAATCAGTCCCGGGGAAATGAAAAGCACTATCTCCTCTCCCTCTCCCCCCAGGTTTGCTCAGCGGTTTTATCCCCCTGCAGGGATGTCAGGAAGGAGATTTTTCTTGGCGGCTTAAACCCAAGCCCAACATTTGTCGTTGGGGCCTTAATGATGTTCAGTCTTCTCGGTGCTGTTTGCATTAGGGCCGTAATATCTCCCTCTCCTGAGCTCCGGCGACTCCACTTGAGCGTGAAAATGCTGCTGGAGAGGTGGAAGCTCTCCAGGTTTTTTCAGCTCAGCCTGGAGAGCGACAGAAGCTGGGGAGCTTCACCTCCTTTTCCCAGCACAGAATCAAAATGCCACAAACTGGGCAGAGGTTTCTGGGTGTTGAGAACTGAGTGGAGGTTTGGGAAGGGTGGGTTTGGGCAGAGGAAATGCCAGGGATTGGTGCAGGAGGAGCAGAGCTCGGGCACGGCTGAGCTGCAGCATTTCCAGCCTGATATTCGGGGGCTGATATTCGCTGAGAAACAGGGAGAAACTTTGGAAATGCCTTTTGCTCCTGTTCAAAGGTGGTCTGGGACATAAAACCCTGTGCTGAGCGTTCCTCTAGGCTAAATCAGGGAGTCAGAGCATCGTGGAATATCCTGAGCTGGAAGGGACACCCCAACAGTCCCACCCCGAGCCTCAGAGCTCCTTCAACTCTGCCAGCCTGTGACCGTTCCCTGGGGATCCACGGGGTTCAGAGAGGCTGTCTCCATCCTCCAGCTGGGGCCAGGCACGAGAGGAAAGGTTTGGATTTGTCCAATATTTGCCAGAAAAGACAAATAATGGTTCCAAGTGTCACTGGGGTCAAACCTTCCCATCAAGAGGCACCTGGGTGGTGACGGCACCGTTGGCTCTTCTACCTCCTTGTGCCATTTCATCGCCACTTTTAGGGTTCCACTCACCCCCCTCAGCCTCTTTTCCCTCCCCAAACCCAAAGCAGAGCTGATCCTCTCGTTCCTGGGAGCTCTCCCTGCTCCAGGAGCTGCTCAGAGCCCAGGCTGTGAATCCTCCAGCAAAGCAACAATTAGCACCAATTTTCCCAGACAGCTGCTCCCATCTGCTCCGGGGGTTGTTTGTGTTTGTGTTGTGCAGGGGAGTGGATTTTGGGTTTTTTTTTTGCTGAACTCACATGGTTCTTGCAGTTGAGTTTGTCAGAGTGAGATGAGCCATTTAATTTAAGCCAGTCCTTTCTTTGGTAGGTTTTTTATTTTTTTTTTTAATTTGTGCAAAGAGCGTCCCTGAGAGTTTGGGCTTTGTCTGGGTGATGCTGCTGCAGCCCCCAGTGGTGGCTGCCCCGTCCCTGGAGATGTTCAAGCCCAGGGTAGATGGGGTTTGGAACAACCTGCTTCAGTGGAAGGTGGTGTTGCACCTTCCTGAGGAGCAGGATGAACCAAAAATTCAGTACAGAGGTTTCAAATAGAAGTATCTCCCAAATTCAAACTTTTCTGCCCAGTGAAGGGTTATCCTGGGTGCTGCTCCAGCAGCCCCACAAGGCTGGGCCCTGCTGGACTGTCCCATCCTCTGGGATGAATTTGGGATAATGTGGGATGAGCCTTCCATGCATCTTTGAGCCCTCAGGTCACGTCCCAGAGAGCCACGAGGGCTAGAGGGGGTGATGGGATGGGTGGGGAGGGCCAGGAGGAGGAGAATCCCCCCAAACCTGCTGCCTCCTGCAGGGAATTCTAGTGAGGGCTGAACTGTGAACTGGAAATGGTGACTAAATAATCTGATTTTCATAAAACATCAATGCTCTTCAGGACCAGGTTGGCTCAAGCCCATCCATGTCCTGGTTCATGTGTTTGTTTGGTGACACAGAGGTGGCTGCTGTGACATTTCTGTCCCCACCCAGTGCAGCTCCTGAGCCCACGGAGGGAATCCCACATCATTGTGGGGTGGGGGGCACAGGCCAAGCATCCCACCCCAATGGATCTGTGCCAGCCTCACCCGGAGCCTCTGTCCACACCAACCTGCTGAGGGGGGGTCTGGAGGGGACTGAGCTGACAGGGAACGGACAGGGAATGAATGGAGCTTCTGTTCAGTGGGAAGGGCTTGGATTTCAGCGCTGGGAGGGAGGGAAAGAGGGAGGGAAAGAGGGAAGGAGGGAGGGTAGGAGGGCAGGAGGGAGGGAGGCCGTGCTGGAGCAGCACCGGGAGGGTCCCTGGTTCACAAAACAAACAAACCACTGTGGCTTCTGAGCACGAGCAATCCTGCACTCGACAGGGGCCGGGGGTAATTCACCACCCAATGTCCAACTCGTCTCGGTTTGGAGAGGGGATTGAGCAAATGGAAGCTCAGGGACGGGCAGGGCCGTTTGCCCAGAGCTGCTGGGGTTGGTGGCTCCCTGGTGAAGCCCAGATGGGGCCGAAGGTGGCCAGAGCTTGTCCCCGAGACCAGGCAGAACATCTGGTGTCACCTCTGTGCATTCCGTGTGCCAGGGGTGCTGCTGACCCCTCTGCCCAGTGCCTCCAGTGTCCCCTTCCTCCAGCAGGACACGGGGGAAGCGTCCCAAAATGTCACCTGCAGCTGCTTTGGGGCCGAAGCCTGGAGTTCCCAAAGGGGGAAATAACATCACTGTTGTCACTGGCAGCTCCCCACAAGCTCTGTGTCGTGTTTATGTGACACCATCCCAGCTCCCTCTGCCGCGATCAGAGCCGGCCTTTTCTCTTTGGACCGATTTCATCTCGCCAGCTTTTAAATTGCTGCATTTTTATAAACACTTTTAAAGCTCTCGGATGCTCTGTGTTTCCTCAGAACGTGGCACCAACCCAGCAGAGCTAAAAATCCAATCTGGACAGTCCCATGACCTCGATGGCTGAAAATTCCTGGTGCCGGGAGCCAGCAGCCCCCTCCTGCCCTGCTGCTCTCGGGGTGCAAACCCAACTCCAGGCCGCTTTTCCCTGGCTCTGGCAGCTCGGGATCCATGTGGAAAACACTAGATGGCAGCTTGAGGCCACGTGTGAGCATCCCAGAGCCCGGCCCCAGAGCCGGGCGGCGCGTGTGGCATCGCTGGGGGCTCCGCTGGCACCGCCGCGCTGCCCTCGGGATGCTCCCGGATTTCTCCAGCTGCACCTTGGCCTGGAAATTCCTCAAAACTCTTCCCCTGGGGCCTCGGGGGCTCAGTCAGCTTTGGCAAAGAGGTTTGGGAGGGGGTTTGGCAGCTCTGCGGGCAAGGGGCAGCCTCGGCACTGGGTTGGCAGAAATTCAGGGGTGGCTGGGACACGGCGGGTTGAGGGAATTGGGGAGGGGGTATTTGTGACCCCTGTGCCCTTTGTCACTTCTGAGCTGCTCAACACCACCTGGAAAGGACCCCGGGGACCAGAGCAGGCCCCACACCCCTCAGAGCAGAGGGAACTGCGCCCCAAAATGCAGCCAGGCCTTTTGGGATGCAAAAACGCAGCTTAAGGATTTGGTTTTTTGTAGCTTTTTGCTGCCACACATCAGCTCAACGCTGCTTCTTCTGCACCTACTGCTGATTTTTTCCTTCAGGGACCCCGGCCTAGGAGCTCAGGCTCTCTCCTCACACGGTGGGCACCACATATGGGGATTTTGGGCTTTTTTCTTGCTCTAAGGTCAGGGCGAATAAAACTCAGGAGAGGTTGTTGTTTTTGAAGTCTCACTCTGAAATTTATTATCCTTATCTCTTACAAACTCACGAGAGGTGAGTTCTGCCTAAATGGTGTCTATTTAAGGTTATGTAAATCCTAATTATCTAATAAACAGTTGACACCCCCGTGAGCCGTGTCAGGGCCCCCTCGGTGATTTCTGTCCCACAAACCTTTTTGGGATTTCTGTCCCACAAAGGGCGACTTTTGAGGAATGGTTTCTCCTTCCTCCTTCTATGACATCTGTGCGAGCTGGAATGCCAGATTTCTTACTCTCCAGGGATCCAGCAGGCACATGAGGGGCTGATTAGAGACGTTCCAGGGCTTTTTAAGGACAGGGACAAGAGGTAAAGGCACAGCACGGGCAGTCACCAGCGGTTTGTGCATCTACAACACACTTTGTAGCTGCTCCGGGTCTCCAAAGGCTGCCAGGAGCTCTGGAAAACTGGGGAGCAGAGCAGGGAGGTGGGATGCAGAGGCCTGGGCTTCAGCTCAGCGTGTGATAGCAAATATCCCTGCAGCTCTTTGATTTCTGGGGCAAAACACCACAAAACCAGAGGAGGTGGGAGCCGTGGTCTCAGCTCGGAGCTGAGTTCAGCGCAAACCCTCCTGGAGAGGGGGTTGGATCCGAGGGGTTTTTTTTAATCTGTTTTTATCTGCTCTTGGGGTTGGGACTTTCAAGAGCAGCCAGGGGTTGGGACGTGGCTCTTCCAGGCTGATTTTGCAGCTTGGAGCCGTTTCACAGCCATGCAGCCGTGGCTGAACTCCTGAACCCCTCCACGCTTCCAGAGCTGCAGCCCAGCCCTGCGCTGGCCCTGCCTCCTCTCCTTGGGGACATTGGGGACGTGGCTGATCAGGGGTGGCTTCTTCACTCATGCAAGGGCTTGGAGCTCACGATTTTGGGTGCCAAGAGCTGGGGGAGGTGACCAACAATGGAACATTATCCAAATAACCAGCAGTGATGGCAAAAGCTGTGCTCAGCCTGGGCACACAGAGCAGCTGATCCAGGGATGTTCAGGCAATATTTAGTGCAAGGTCCCCAGGGAAAAAGGGAAACCCACTGGGGTTCCAAAGGTTTTCTGAGCACTGGAAAAGGGGCTGTGATGAGATCTTGCAGCTGTGGGGGATTTAGGTCAGAAGGGACCTTAAAGGTCTTGTTCTAACGGGCAGGGACACCTCCACTAGGCCAGGTTGCTCAAAATCCCATCCAAGGTGGCTCTGAACCCTTCCAGGGATGGGACAATCCCTTTGGGGCTCTGCCCCACAGATCTGGGAGCCCTGCAGGTGCTCAGGTCCCCGTGGGGCTCTGCCAGGAGCTGCTGTGGCTGCGTGTCAGCAGGAGGGAATGTTCCTCTGCAGCGTTTTCGAGGCAGCCCCAGAGGCAGGATCCAGGTCTCATGAGTCACCCCCCCTGCACATGTGGGCTCACAGAGCCAGCATCCATCCATCCGTCCCTCCATCCATCCATCCATCCATCCCTCCCTCCACCCATCCATCCATCCATCCATCCATCCATCCATCCATCCATCCCTCCCTTCACCCATTCATCCATCCCTATCCATCCATCCATCCATCCATCCATCCATCCATCC
>VXBN01001790.1:4385-47021 GCA_013397395.1 Sinosuthora webbiana | reverse complement strand
TTTTTTTTTGTTTGTTTGGTTGGTTTTTTTGTTTGGTTGGTTGGTTTTTTGGTGTTTTTTTTTTTGTTTGTTTGGTTGGTTTTTTTGGTGTTTTTTTGTTTGTTTGTTTGTTTGATTGATTTTTTGGTGGTTTTTTTTTCCTTAATGGTCAAGGGTGGGTGCGTCCCATGACCCAGCTCCTCCTTGAGAAATTGGAACAAATGGATATCCTTGATCCCCCTCCTACAGGCTGGATCCTCTGCCAGAGCCAGGGCAGCTCCTCTGCCCTCAGGAGAATATTTCACCCGCACTGAGGTGACTGTCCCAGCTCTGGTCGTTTCTGCTGTCTGCCAGCTTAAAAACCACTCTCAATTTCTGAACAATTAATGTCTCCACCTGCCTTTAATGGGACCATTCTCACAGCTATTGCTGTAGGTAAAGACTCAAAATCAGCCAATAATTACTCCCACGAAAGAAACGCTGTTTCCTTGTCATGTTCCATTAAACTGCTCGCAGCAGGAGCCGAGGAATTAACGGCCTCGTTATCTGGCCTGCAAAATAAATCATATCAGAGAGGAGAGGAGCACACAGGACACCAGGAGGGCCAGTGCTGGACGTGTTTTAAGGGAGGAGGGTGGCTTTGGGAAAGGAAAGGATCAGGGGACGAGGCTGGGCAGGGATGTCCCTTCCTCGCTGGGATTTGTTGGGGTTTATTTTCCATGCTGGGGTGGGTGTGTTGTGGGAGGTGTTATTTTTTGCTGTGGGAGGTGTTATTTTTGCTGTGGGAGGTATTTTTTTGCTGTGGGAGGTGTTCCTGGGCTGGAATCCACCCATTTTTTCCCCGGGATGGCAGCTGGGGAGGTGGATGTGTGGCAGCCACGTGCTGGCAGCAGGAACCNCTGGGGCTGATGTTCCACCCTCCTGGGGCTCAGCTCCTCATGCTCACAGGGCTGGTGTTCCACCTTCCTCCTCCAGACCTCACAATTTTGGGTGCCAAGAGCTGGGGGAGGTGACCAACAATGGAACATTATCCAAATAACCAGCAGTGATGGCAAAAGCTGTGTTCAGCCTGGGCACACAGAACAGCTGGTCCAGGGATGTTCAGGCAATATTTACTGCAAGATCCCCAAGGAAAAAGGGAAACCCACTGGGGTTCCAAAGGTTTTTTGAGCACTGGAAAAGGGGCTGTGATGAGATCTTGCAGCTGTGGGGGATTTGGGTCAGAAAGGGACCTTAAAGATCTTCATTAAGATCAGGAACACCACAGGGCTGGTGTTCCACCTTGCTGGGGCTGAGCTCTTCTGGGTCACAGGGCTGGTGTTCCACCTTCCTGAGCTCCTCCTGCTCACAGGGCTGGTGTTCCACCTTCCTGGAGCTGATGTTCCACCTTCCTGGAGCTGAGCTCCTCTGGGTCACAGGGTTGGTGTTCCACCTTCCTGAGCTCCTCCTGCTCACAGGGCTGGTGTTCCGCCTTCCTGGGGCTGAGGATGAGGAGGTTTGCCCAGTGGAAGAAGGCTCAGCTTTCAAGCTTCCCCAATCCACGAGGGGTTTGGCTCATGTGGGGACACCGGGTCAGGGCACTGGGAGGACACCACGAGGGAGGTCCAGGCCAGCTCTGCCTCGGGTTTGGTGCCACACGTCCCTGGGACACGGTTTGAGCTGGGAAAGAAAAGTCAGGGCTGACTCCAACTGCATTTCCCTCCTGGCCTGGGAAGTTTCCCTCCGGCCCACATCACATTTTGGACTCCCAAACGTGTCAGGAGAGCACGGGACAAAAAGGGAATAAATCTTCCTTGAATTGCTTCAAGCTTTGAATTTTTTTTTTTTTCTTTTTTTTTGTTTTGTTTTAGGCGCTGGAAATGTTGTGGCTCGGGTTTGTTTGTGGGGGTTTTTTTTTTGGTATTTTCGAAATGTTCTGCTTTTCCCACTCCCCGCCTTTCCTCTTGTTCCACAGAGGCACCAAAAAAGCCAAATTGCAGGAACGAAAAGGAAGCCAAGCTGCCGTGTTAAGGCTTTAAAAATTCACTGAATATTCCCACAGTCCTACCTGGGCACTGGGAAATGGAGCAGGATTGAGGAAATGTCTCGGATTTCCTTGGATAGGGGAAAAAAAATACAAACCTAATGCCTTCTTGTGGCTCCTGACAGAGCGTGGCTGCTGAGTGGCGGCAGGGCTGGCCCATCTTGGGGTTGTTTTGGGGTAGGAAAGGTAATTTTGGGGTAGGAAAGGCAATTTTGGGGTGAAAAAGGTGATTTTAGGAATTTAGGGCTCGTAAAATTGCTGAAAAAACCAGAAATTAACCCAGTGGTCCCCATGACTCAACATCCCACCCCACCTTCCACTGCCTGGGGGAAGTTCTCATCTGTTAGAGAAAGTGTCCTAAAATTAGAGGACCACAGCTCCTCCCTGCTTTTGTTCCAGTCTTTCTTCTCAGAAGGGGGAAAATCTCTCCTTCCAAATGAACCCTGAGCCGATGGAGCCCTGTGAGCCTCTCGTGGTGCTGCAGGATCAGCCTCATCACTGCTGGGACGGCTCCTCAACATTGATTTCTTTCCCAGGGTAAATTTTAGCAGCGAGCCGACTTGTTCTGTCAAAACAACGAACTTCAGGATTCCTGCAGAGATATTTTCGATGAGTTTCCGTCTGAACGCCAAAAAAATCGGTGAAAAAAAAATTAACTTTCAAACTTAAAAATTTAACTTTTAAAAAAATCCTTTCGGTGGGAATTTTTTTTTTTTTTTTAAATTTTCAGCTTTTTTTTTGGCGGGGAGCCAAACTTATTTTCTTAAAAAGAAAAGCGTGAGCTGAGAGAGGGGGCAGAGTTCCTCTGGCGAGCGCTTCACACCCCGGGAGGAGGAGGATGCTGACAGAAATAACACACAAGGGGTTGAGACTGCAGACCGTGGGCTCAGCTCTGCAAACATCCCCCAGGGAGAACATCCACAGGGATCCTCCCTGCTGGGATCAGCCTTTCCTGCCCCTTGTCGGCCACAAGAAATGGGATTTGTATGGACACAGGGAATCTCACAGACCGGTTTGGGTTGGGAGGGTCCTCAAAGCTCATCCCATTCCCCGGGCAGGGTCATCTCCCGTCCTCCAACCTGGCCTTGGTTGGATAATGCTCCAGTGCTCCATTTGCAGCAGGAAAAGGAGAAAAACATGACCTCACACCCCGAGGAGCCCCTGGAAGTTTTTGTTCCTCAAGCTGGGATGCAGGGGAAGGAGCGAGCAGGGATTTTGGCAGGGAGGCCCCACACACATCTGCAGGCCCGGCGCTCTCGGCTCGTTTCTCACTTTTTCCCTCTCTCCGTGTCCACTCCAGGCAGGGAAATGGCTGAGAACAGAAGAACCAGCAGCTTTTCTGGCTGCAGGCCTGGAGAGGATCTGCCTGGTGGCCGTGGGTGCCGTGGGGGAGCTTCCCAAGGTTTCTTTTATCCCAGCACGGACAGCAGAGCCTGAGAGCTGCTGGTGGGACCCGGGGCTCAGATGCCGTGACAGGGGAAGGGCTGCAGAGGGGAATTGGCAGCTTCTCCTCGTGTGTTTTTTTGGGAGAATTTCCCTCCTTTTTTCCAGGCTCTGCTCAAACCAGGGTGCTGCTTTCTGCCTCGAGAGCAGAGGCTCCTTAGAGGGGCTTTTCCTCCTCCCAACCAAACACAGATCTCCGAAAAAGCACGGCTCTGCCCCATGCCAAGAGCTCCATTTCCTCCAGGATTTCAGTCACTCCATTTCCCGGGAATCTCTTTCCGAGAGCCTTGTGCTGATCCTTCCTCCCTTGGCTGTTTGGGGTGAGCCCTGAGGCTCCTGGGCTGGGACCACATCCAAGCTGTGCCTCCACACGGTGCTCCCTCCAGGCCCTGCCACTTTTCCTGAGGTCAAACAAAGCCTGGAGAGGACTGGGAGCGTTTTCCCCCGGGTGGGATGTGCACATCCAGCTCCAGTTTCCACAGCCAGGAGCAGGAGAGCGTCAGGACACAGCGGGAGCATCACCTGGTCCAACCCTCAGCCAGGCTGAGGCAGGTCTGGGGGGTGTTGGCACACTTTGCACCACTCAGGGCTCCTACAGGGAGGGACAGGAAGGTGCTGCAGGCAGGGAATGGGAATTTTTTGCCTGTTGCTGCTGCTCACACCATAAAAAAAAAAAAAAAAAGGAAAAACCTCAGTCTTCAGGCTTTTTTTGTGGCCTGGACAATGTGAGTTGTGCTGAGTGCCTGGAGGCTGCTGCCTGCTGTCCCCACTGGCACTCTGGCTGCCTCTTTGCCCTCCTCAACACGCTCCTGCCTTGCATTCCAGGTGGGAATGCAGAAGGACACGTAGGAGAGGCTGGAAGGACAGGGAAACGGAGGGACAACAAGGCCCAGAGAGCTGGGAGCAGAGCTGGCATGCGGCAGAGAGCTCCAGCAGCAGCGTTCCCAAGCCCTGGGATCAGCAGTGGGACAGAGGAGTAAATTCAACACATATTTTCCATCCTCGGCTCTCCACACTGCCCCTAACCTGATCCCAGTCAGAGACACACAGCAGGCAGCTGCCAAGGAACTTTTATGAGTCACTGGAAAGGGAGCCTGCAGCAGGACGGGCGTACTCAGATCCAGCTGCCTCCTCTCCGGGGTTGTTTAGGGAGGACATTTGTGCTTGCTGAGCTCACCTAGGACAGGGCCAGAGGGCCTCTGGATACAGGGAAAACTGGTCCTCAGCCCAGCCCGGGAACAGGCTGTGTATTCCTCAGAAAACAGGGAGAGCTGGGGCTGGGCTGGTGGAGAACAGCTCGGGGTTTGGGGTGTGGGCAGCAGCCCCGCTCTGGGGGAGCCCCCCTGGCACATTCCCCTTGCCCTCAGAGGTTTGAACAGAGCCATTCCCCAGCCTCACTGTCCCCAAACCACCTGGGGAGAGGAAATCCCTGGATTTGGCAGATGTCCTTCCACAGAGGGAGAAGCTGAGGGCATCATAGGCACCCTAAACACGGGCTGGTGCTGAGTGACACACCCAAACCTTGCCCGGGAAATCCAGGTTAAATGAGACCTTAAACCCCTCTGGGTCTCTGGCAGCAGCCAGGTTCTGTTTCTGGGTGTTCCTGCCCCTCCTGGGGAACAACAGATCCACCTAAACCCCGAAGAGTGAGCCTGAAAATCCCTTCCCAAATGCTTCCTGTTGTTTTAACTCCAGCGATCCGTGCTGTAGCCACGCTCCACAAACTGCCTGCCTGTCCCCTGGCGTGCTTTAGGTATGTGGGGCAAGGTGTGTGGCATGTCCTCAGCTGGAATTGGGGGGAAAAAAAACGCCAGAAATGCGGTGAATATTTTGTGCTGGGAGTTCAGAGCCTGTCAAACGGGGCTTTGTTAGCAAAAGGCATCGTTTGTGACTCCAGGCTGGGACCAGAAGGAGGGAGGTTTATCTTTAAAGCCACGACTTTAAAACAAAATAAACCGACAGCCCCGTTCCCGGTGAGGGAGAAAAGCAGGTTCTTGGTGTCTCTGCATTGCTCCAAATGTGATTCTACAAAAGCCCCAGGATCAGAAATCCCTGCCCCAGGCAGGGTTGATTTTTTTAGGCAAACCCCTGACTTGTAAACCTTCTACATTCAGTATGTGACAGGCTGCATTTGCCCTCAGTACCCTGAAAATTTTCCTGGAGTGGAACTCCACTTTTTTTGCTTTTCCCACCCATCCCTAAAATTCAGTATCTGCAGCACAACTTGCACTTGGCTTTCCCAGTTTCTGAACCCTGCCACTCTCTTAGCTCATACTCTCCCAAGATTCAAATGAATACTCTTAAAAAAAAGAACTGAGATTTCTGTACGTTGAAATGATGGTGGAAAATGGACCATTAGGAAAAGTAGCTGTGACACCAAGACACTTCCTGGGAAGTGCCATCGTGTCCCCTGAGGCCAGGCGGGATCCTGCTGCCATCTGCCTCCTCTGCACGTCCAGGGCAGGGATTTCCACCACCCTGCAGAGCTCCCCATCCATCCTCTGCTGCAAAAAGGAGCCCTGGGATGAGCTCCTGGGCAGGGCCGGTGTGAAGGAGTGGGGAGGGATGGATGAAGAGCTGCAGGGCTTGAGATGATCTGGAGGGTTTGGACAACTCAGGATCTACCCAGGGATAGGATTCCCGAATTTCCCTGGTGCCAGCACTCCTCTCATCCCTCCCTGGGGGTGGAATTCTACACCCAGCAGAGTGCTACCCAACCCACCACGGGACCCAAAGCCAGCCCAGTGGTACCAAACCAGCCCTGCACTGATGCCTTGGGGAGGCTGAGCTGGAACAGAGACTGGACAGAGCTGGAGAATAAAGGAGAGATTTATTAAAAGGCCTTTAAGGACACACCTTGGGCAGGACAAGAGCCTGGTCAGGGCTACACCCAAGGTGGACCCAAAATGGGCACAAAATGGACAATTGGTCATGAAGTCTCACACTTTTTGGTTCATTTGCATATTGGGGTTTAATTGTCCAATTCCAGCTCCAGGCTGTGAGGTCCCATCCTTCTTGTCCCTCCCTCCAGCCCACCCCTGTTTGTGCTTTTGGGCCTGAGAGTTGTCCTGGGTGTGCAGCAGGAGAAGGATTTGTTTTGTGTCCCTGCTGTGTGCAGAGCCGAGTGACACTGACTGTGAGCTCAGAGCTGCACCCCTGGGCACCACAGAACCTGAAATACACGGAAGATAAAACTCAAGGCATCAGCACAGCCCGGTTCGTGCGGGGCTTTTGGGGCCACTGGGGGTCCCCACGGAGGGGACAGCCCCGGGCCCGCCACCGGCATCACTAGATGGTGCTCACGCCTGCCTTTTCCCGAGCTCCTGGAGCAGCAGAGCCGCGCCCGGGGATGCTCAGGGGGCTCCCGGGTGTCACCGGGGCCTTGGGAGTCGTTTGCCATTGATGACAACGATGAGGAAGACGTTTCCCATCTCTGCGCTTGTCCCCAGGCTGTCGGGGGGGAGGGACAGGCTCGGGGTGCTGCAGGATGAGTCCCTGCACCCCCCTGGGGCTCCCGGGGCCGTGAGTCAGGGCAGCCAGGGATCCCCACATCCTGCGGGACACGGGACAAACCCACACGGGAGCGGGACACGCTCAGGGCGCTCTCACAAGGAACTGCTCCCTCATGACTCAACATCAGTGGACAGATAAAAGAAAAAAATGAACCGTGACCATAAATTGAATTCAAACCCTGCAGCAAGTCACCAGCCCAGAGGAAAGGCTGGTGTGGGTGTCGTGGTGTGGGGCAGAGGCAGGGAGAGGGGCTGGCTGTGTTGGTGAGGGCTGCCCCAAAGCAGCTCCTTTCCGAGAACCGCCCGTGTCCCAGCTGGTGACCCGGGTGGCAGGGAGCTCGCTGGGGTGGCCTCTGCTGGGACAGCTTCTTGGCTTTATTTTTATAAATAATGAGCTATTCCTCGGCAGCTCGTCGGGGCACGAGGGAGAGGAGCAGCTGGGCTTGCGCTGACACGCAAAACTGGGGGGGAAGCTCCAAACCCTCTTTGGCTCCCGGCACGTCCCCAGGTCCCCTTCCCTGGGCACAGCAGAGTACGAGTGGCTGCAACTCATTAAAAATCCACCCCAGCCACTGGGACCCTCATTTTGCTTTATCATCCCCTTCCTCCTTGGCTTTGAGGTTAGAAAAGTGTCAGCACCACGCAAGACCCAGAGTTCTGGGTGTCAGCCACTCTTGGAGTTTTAATGGGTGAACTGAGGAGCAGGTGAAGCCATTGTAGGTAAAATTGTCACTGCTCGGTCCTGTCACGGTCAGGAAAAAAATTCAGGCTGCACCACCAGGAAATTCCCTGCTGTGGGATCTGATTTGCCCTTGGTTATGCCAGGACTGGGCTGGTGCTGGGAGTGTTTTCAATCCCTCAATAAAAACGTCTGGGCAAAGAAAGAGAAGGAGTGGGAAGGGCAGAGAGTGCTGGCCGTGGGGACATGCTGGGAGGGGAAGGACACAGCTCCAGGAGAAATCTGAGGGAAAACCTGAGGAGGCAGAAGGGACGAGCCAGGATGAGTTAAACACCCGGCTTTTCGTGTTTTCACCCAGGACTGGAGCAGCCCTGCACCAATTGCAGGAGGATTTGGGATGGTTTTGGGGAGTGCAGTGCCCGTGGGATGTGGTATCCCAGAGTGTCCCTGTGCTCCGTGGGCACTGAGAGCTGCCTGACCTCCTGCTCTGCCCCGGGAAAACAGCAGAGAGGGAAAAGGAGCCGGAGCAACACGAGTGAACCCAAATGTGTTTCCACTTAGCTGCTCCTCCGAGGCCAAATGATGTAACTCCCGTGAAGCCCTGCAAGATGTTGGCAGGAGGAGCCCAGTGACAGCTCCAACTGTAAGTTCCTGAGCTAATGAGCACAAAAGTTGAAAAAAAAATAAAAAAAAAAAAAAAAGGCCTTTTTTTTTTTTTTTTTTCTTCTTTTTGGCGTAACACAGCGATCCTCCCCGGGACTGTTTGCTGAGCAGAGAGCAGCTCAGGGGAGGAAAAATTCCAGCCCCAAAGACTCCTCTCCTCTGGGTCTGATGGGGCAAAGCCAAGGGGTCACCACCCACCAGGGCAAGCTTTTCAAACCGATGGAGCTGGGTTTTCCTCATCCTGAGGAGATGCTGGGGCACATCCCCGCTCCAGAGGAACCTCCCTGCCATGCCCTCCTCCAGCCTTTATGGAGTTAACCCCGATCATCCCTCCCGAGGTTGGGTTTTTCTGTCTGTCTGTCTGTCTGTCTGTGTGTGTGTGTGTTACCAGCGAGGAATGTTTTACTACAGCTCTCCACACAGCCACCAGCCTCCAAATGGACCATGTTACAGGAGAGCTAAATATTGTGTCAGGGACCATGTGTTTCTTGTAAGACGGGCTCGAGCCACAACTGTGTAGGAAATTGTTTATCTCTCTGCCCTCCTCCCTCTCCCTGACTTCGTCCTCCCACGGATTGCGTGGATGGCCGGGCCGCTGGCGGTGGGAACTTTCCTGGGGATGCTGGAAGGGTCTTTTTTTACAGCTGGGACTGGAGGGAGGGCAACTGCAGGCCATGAAATGTCCCATTCTGCTGACACGCAAAACTTTTTTTTCTGTCTGTCTGTCCTTTTTGCTGGTGATTTGTCCCTTTTTGCTGGTGACATGCCCCTTTCTCTTGGTGGCATGTCCCTTTCTGCTGAAGGCATGTCCCTTTCTGCCCAATGATGTCCTTTTCTGCTGGTGACTTGTCCCTTTTTGCTGGTGACATGTCCCTTTCTGCCCAGTGACATGCTCCTTTCTGCTGATGGCATGTCCCTTTTTGCTGGTGACTTTCCCTTTTCTCTTGGTGACTTGTCCCTTTCTGCTGGTGGCACGTCCCTTTCTCTTGGTGACATGCCCCTTTCTGCCCAACGACACACCAGTCCTGCTCCCAAGGGCCACGAGTGGCTCTGTCCCTAAATTTGGGTGCCATGAGTGTCACTGGGCACGGCCAGCACCCTGGTGGGATCTGGCTCAGCACCACAACTGCCTGGGGAACCCCTGTTTAGATTTTAGATGGAGCTGCTCCAGGTGTGCACGGGGAAATTCGGCCACAGGAAAATGTTGCCAGCCCCGGGGTCAGGGTGGAGATGAACCTTCTGTGCTTTGCTGGAGATGTCGATGGCTGTAGGTGGGTTACAGAGCAAAGGATTGATGCAGAAGTGGAGCAAAGTGTGTGAAAATTGATTTATTGCTGCTGCAGCCAACAGGGAGCAGGGCAGGGGCTGCTGCCCATGCCATGGTTAGGACATGGATGTCACCATGGGCAGGGTGAGGGCTGGGCTGGCACTTCCACTCCTGACTCGAAACTCAGCAGAGGCACCACAGCAAAGCCCCTTTTGCCTTCCCCGAGGCAGAGCCAGCACATTTGGGATTTGTTTGTTCCCTGCCCTGCTCTGCCAGGGGGATGTGAGGGAAACCCGAGCCCCTGGAGCCTCCTCTCCCTGTCCTTATCCCTCCATCTCCACGCCGTCCCCAGATGGAGAAAGGCACTTTTCCTTTTTACTGTCCCTGCTCTCCCCCGGCCACGGCTCTGCACAAAAGCATAATTGTGCATAAACATCTGATTTCTTTTACTTTGCCCCAGTAATAGCTTGTAGCAACCCTTTCCAACATCTATTAATGCCGTGCTGTGTGTTGGATCCAGACTGCTGAGCCCCAAATGTGACTGTCTTCCAATAAACTGGGGGAAAGGCTGAACCCAGATTTGCTCCCTGGTCAGTGTTAGATGCAGTAAAATCTGCATCTCCATGTATTTAGCAAAGGATCTTGCTTTTAAACACCTTAGACTTTTAGCTTGATGAGTATTGGAGATGAGGAGGGGACTGAGGAGCCCTGAATTTCAGTATCCCGAGTTCCAGGCAGCTGAACCAAAGGCAGAGCTCGGAAAAGGGGCAGCGCTTCCATTGGGAATTTGTCTTTCTCTGCCCAAACCCAAAAATCCACTCGGGTTCTAATGACATAAAGGCCTGGTAACCCTCCTTGCATCTCTGGGAATGGGAAAACCAGCCAGGGTTCAAACTTCCAGCTGGGAGGTGCCCTCTGCCCTTCCTTGTTAGGACACCATCAGGTTGCCGTTCCAGATTTTTAAAATATCCGGCTTTTTTTTTTTTTTTTGCATAAATAAACCATAAATCTGCATTCTCAGCTCTGTTTTCTTCCCTTGGAGCATGACAGCATCACTGGCTGGTGTGAGATGACAGTGATGGCTCTGGACATCCCCCCCTGCTCCTTCAGAGTGATCCAACAGATGATCCTTAATGAGAAAAGGACACCGAAGAGTTTGGCTTGGAGAGAAAATCCGTCTGGGCAGATCTGCTGGGGCTGTCTCGAGGTGTTCAGGCTTCGCAGGGCTGCTAAAATCCATCAGATTGTTTTTCCTCTCCAGCAGAATCAGCAGTTTGGGGATTTCCCTGGCTCTGCTTTGCTCCTTGCTGCTGTCACTGGTCTAAATCGGGCTGGGTGAAGGAAAGTGGCTCCACTATTGAAAAGCCTGACCTGAACCACGAGCTGGACCAGCCTTCCAGACCCCAACCTGCTTTAGCACCAGCCAAATTTACTGGGCTGCAGCTGGGAATCTTCCCCTTCGATGCACCTTTCCCATTAAACAGCCTCGGATAAAACCGCGGAGCTCGTTTCTAGGAAAGGAGAGAGAACAACCCGAACCTTGGAGCTGAGCAGCAGCAGGGGAGCCCATCTTCAAACTGCATCTCCTCAGCAGCTTCAGAGGGAGGAGCAGCTCCTTTTTAACACCCTGCACGGCTCTTCAGCAATGATTAAAGCCCCTTAAACGTGCAGGTTTTCATGGTAGGCCCCGCCGCTGACGGGGCGCCAAGTACAACAAACCCCATCCAAAGCACCGTTCCTGTGATGGATTTAATTGTCCTTCTCTTGTTTTGCTGAGTGTGGAGAGCTGGAGGACGGATGAAACCTGGAGAAAAATGCCAATCCTGGTGCAGGAATAAGCCTCTAAAAGGCCGTGGAGGAGCCGGTCCACAGCCACAGGAGCAAAAAGGAGTGGAGGGAAGTAATGCCCCTAAAAATCCTTCTGAGCCCATTCACCACCGTGGCTGCAGTGATCACCTCAGCAATAAATTCCAATAAATACCCTGATCAGCTGCCATCGATGCCCTGCCTGTTATTGCAGGGGAAGATGGGCTGGGACTGGTGGGTAATTGGCAGGAAAAATCGCTGGTTCTACCAAAGGTCTGACACCATCGGAGGAGTTGCACCACGAGAGAGAGGGGGGATTAGAGGAATCTGCTCCCCACAAGGGGTTTGTTCATCCTGAATAAACGTGTTCACTTCCCACAGCCTTCCCCTCACGCCCTGATCCCCCTCCAGTGGCATCTGAACATCAGAGCTAACACAGGGTTGTTTTTTTTTTTTCCCCAGCCAGGAAAAGGAGCTGCTGTCTGTGCACAGCTGTCTGTAAAAATGATTAAAACCTTCTCATCAAACTCCCATTAATTTGTGCATTTATTTCTAAGATGTCTCAGCGAAGACAACTCTAATTTCTTAATCACTCACATTACTCCCAGCGCTTCAGCAAACACCTCTGCTCTGCAGAAATTTCCCGCAGCCCAGCGGCGCCTGATTCGGGTTTTGTTTCTGTTTCTCTGCTGGAGAGACACGATTGGTTTATTAACATTTTTTTTTCTCTGCACCTGCAGGTCAACTTCCAGCCCGCTGTACCCAAATAATTGAGCCCAGGTTTGCCAGGAGAGCCTGCAGCCTAAACCAAAAATAGGACAAACTGGAGCTCTCTGGAGAGTGCTGGGGCAGAGCCAGCAGCAAATCCAGAGGTAAGATCCCGGCTTTGCCGCAGCAAACAATCCCCGTGCCCCGACTCGATGGGTCTCTGCCTTCCTCAAAGGTCTCTGCTGGTTTTTTCCTTCCACTTCCCAGCTCACAGGAGACAGAATGGAATTTTTTTTTTTTTTTTTTTTTTCTTTGGGGTGAGCATTCCTGCTCTTTAAATGAGCTCCCCAGAGGGTTCTCCAGAACAAAGCTGCGAGGCAGGGCCGCGGGAGGACTGAAGCTGCTGCAGGAGCACCGGCGCAGATTCCTAATAAACCATCTGCATTCCTTGCACAGCTCTGGCTGCAACTCCCCGGCGTGTCCTTCACCTTTCTGGGAAGGCAGAGCTGGGGAGGGTGGTGGGAAAATTGCTTCACTGGAGCCAGAGGGGGTTTTGCAATCGGTTTTAGTGGAGCCAGGGCTGCTTTTAACCCTGTGCCTCCCCATCTCTCTGGACCACCCCGTGGGCTGCCAGCACTCGAAGAGCGATGGAGGAAAAGGAAATTATTCCTTTTCCACGCAGATTCTCCCTGGGTGGTAGGGATGGCCCCCGAAGCCTCCCTCTTCAGGAGCCTGGCTCTCTCTGCAAGGATCCTGTCGAAATTCACCTTTCCAGGCTGTACTGGAATGTGCCAGGCTGGGTGTGAGTGCAGGACGATCATCCTTGGCTGGGAACAATCCGCTTCCTGCCCATGGCATCACCACAGGGTGCCGGGATTTGGTAACAGGGCAGTGAAACCCTTCCAAACCGAGAGAAAATTACCCGGGGGTGAAAAACCTGCCTGGAGCTTCTCTCGGTGTTCTGCCAAACAGAGGTTTGACATCGGGCTGGGACGTCAGACCCTGAAACAGGGAGCAGAGCCTGGAGGGACAGATGGAAAAACTGAGCTCTGCATGAGGAGCATCTGAGACAGGAGGCTGGAAGAGCTGCCCCGGGGCTGAACCGTCCCCTCACATGGTTTTACCAGTGGCTGGGACATGATTCCCGCATCCCTGGGGCCGATTCCTGCATCCCCAGTGTCGATTCCTGCATCTCCAGTGTCGATTCCCGCATCCCTGTGCCGATTCCCGCATCCCCTGGTGCCGGCAGAGGGAGGGGAAGGCGCAGGTGAGGAACTGCGGCCGCGCCTCTGCTACAGCCGGCAGGAGCTCGGATTCCTTCCCTCCAGCCGAGGAAAAGCTGTTCCCTGCCCCACCAGGGACGCAGCCTGCGCGCATCCCGGCGCTGCTCTGCTTTTATGGAAGGCTTTCCATGCAAAAGAAAAAAAAAAAAACAACAACAAAAAAGCATCCCCAGAATGAATGAAACACCGTGGTGGTGGTGGCCACGTTCCCGCCTGCTCCCGGTGCTCCTCACTTGACTCACCAAAGGAGGAAGCCAAGATGTTTTGTGGAGGGTGTTTTGAAAACACTTTAATGGATTTAATTCGTAGCCGGAGCCCTCGCTGGACTTGTCCCCGGGACGGTGTTTAATCCCTGGTTGCCTCGGGGCCGTGGAGGTCGTGCCTTGTTCCCTCTTGGCCGCAGCCCTGGGCCTGGGGACCGGGTGTTTTCTGCTGGTCTTTGAGGCCGTCACAGGAATGAAAACATTGGTGGCAGCCCGACCCAAGCTTCGGTTTTCTCCTGGCCTCGTTGAAAGGCACGTTCTTCACCGCAGACAAAGCCGGGATGAGCACACCAACAAAGAGGCCAGAGAGTTCATAAATTAAACCCGCAATAATTGCAATATCCCCACATGAAGGGTTTTCTTATCTTGATTTTCCCCTTTTTTTTTCTCTCTCTCTCTCTCTCTCTCTCCTCCTCCACCTTGGATTAATCACTCCCAGGCCAGGAACCTTCAAACAGATTTTGTTTGGAGATTTGGCTGGAGCTCGTGGTGGCTGAAGCCTTCTTGCTTTCCCTACAAAAAGCAGAGCCCGTTTGGAGAGGTCCAGCGCTAAAATCAGAACCCAAACAGCGAACAAGAGGAGAAGCAGAAAGTTCCCTAAACCATCCCTGGCTCCTGCACAGGATCTCCAACAGATCCTCTTCCCAGAGGCAAGAGTGGTGGAAATTTGGGATTTAATGTCTTTCTCAGCTGGAAATTTTAATGGAAAATGACCCCCAAAAAAGAGCAGAGTCCCATCCCCCAAGGTGTTGTCCCACTAAACAGGGGCAGGGATGATGCCTGGGCAGGAAATATCTCAGGTTTTTGATTGTTTGAGTCATCCTGGTTGTGAACATCACACAAGTTCTGGCTCACACGTACATCAGGACATGGGGAAAAGTTCTCCTGAACCTTTCCCTCCACCTCTCTGTCCCAACCTGCAAACACCCCAAGGGGGATGAGGCAGCAAAAGAAATGTTTTAGCTAAAAAAAAAAAAAACACCACAGAAATGAGATTTATACATGTTTTCTGGGAAAAATACCAAGTTTTCCCTGTTAAAAAATGAAGGAAATGTTGGAAAGCAGGTTGTAAAAGGGACTTGCCGTGTGTCTGTCACCCGCACTGGCTGCTCAGGAGAACCCCTCAACCTCCTGTCCCACAGGGAAGGTCGCTGTGGGTGTTGGAGTGAGGGATTTGTGCAGGAGCGAATCCTGGCCCGGGGAGCGACCGGAGCCTTCCCCGAGTCCAGTGGTGGGAGAGGAAAGTTTGTGGAATGCAGAATTACCCTCAGCCCGTTCCCCAGCAGGCGGGGAGCGCGGTGATAAATGAATTTCAGGAAGCCTGGGGGTTCAGGCCGGCTGAGGGGAAAGCTGCCGGTGTCCATCCCAGCCCCGCAAAGCCGATTTTCCACTCGCACACCCCACCATAAATCTGCTGGGAATGGACTCCTGCTGACGTGCCAAGCTTTCCCTTGGATGTCATTCCACAGGCACACGCTCCTCGGGCCGCAGGTGATTTGGTTTGATGGAAGAACCTCCAAGAGGGGAGCTTTGGTGGGTGTCAGTGGGACATCTGTTGGATTAGACACCTCAAATCGACACCAGCAGAGACTCTGACCCAGCCAGTGAGAATCCTCTGCCTCCAAAGCTCCTTGAGTCTGGAAATCTCTTAAGAGGTTTTTGATTAATGCAAATTGATTTTATTTTAAATTTTTTTTGCAGCAAAGTAAAGCTTTGGTTTCTCTCCACCTCCCCTTGAGGCTTGTCGAGTCCGAGGTTCCTTTGCTGAAACAAACACAGCTTTTCTTTTAGACAGCACAAAGAACCGTCCCATCCCTGCATTCCCAAAGAATCCCAGTCCCCAAAACACAACCAGAGACGTGAGAACAAGTCAGGCACTCCAGGCTCCTGTGGGCGGCAGGAAAGGAGAAACTGGAGCAAAAGTTCGAACCAGGATTTAATTTTATCTGGATTGATTCATCTGTCCCTAATTAGTGACAGCTTCCCAGGGCATGACGTAAGAGTATGCAGAGGTTTTTTTTAAGGAATAACTCTGGGCTAAGATAAAGTGTAGCCGTTCTCAGAGAGTTCTTTTTTCACGCCAGCAGAGATTTGGGCAGTCAAAGATGAAAAATAGATGAGATTCCACAATCACACGTGTTGGAGACCGAGATCTTTTAGAGTACAGATCCTGCCTTCTTGCCACAGAGGTGTGGAAAAACCAGTAACTTTTCCATCTCCTCTGGTGTAATATCTGTGTTCACTTCTACTCCTAAAGCTGCACAGCTCGTGGTGCTGTGCAGAGGGCTGGGGTACAAAAACCCCTGTATGATTGCTGTGGAGGTTCCAAAACCAGCTGGAAAAACGTGGTGATGTTTAATGGCACTTGGACAAAATAAATGAAGCAGTTGGCTAAATTAAAAATCTCCATTTTCTGGCTTTCCATGGCAACAATACGAGGGTAGGCCAGAGGCTGACCTCGCTCACTTTGTGCTGCACCTTCCCTCTTCCCCGTGTTTCCTGTGCTCCCAGTCACACCTGCAAGTCCAATTCCACGTGTTCCACCTCAGTTCTCTGTGCTCCCACCCTTGGAATCCTTCCAGGCTGCTTTTATTCCCACTCCTCCCCGAGCCGAGCCAAGCTGGAGATCCAAGCCCCAATTCCCCCCTTTAAACTGATCCCTCCGGTGCCCTGACCACGTTCTGCCATTTCCACCAGCTGTGCAACGTGGGAGCTCCTCCTCCTCTTTCTGACACCCATAAAACCCCGGGATCTTTCCCCAGAGGAGGGGGAAATGAGGATTTTGGGGTCCTTTGGGACGCTCAGGGATGCTGTGCACGGCCGTCACCCAGCGGCGCACGACCAGCCCGGGACACGTTGAGCAGATGGTGGCTCTGGCCTGCAGCTGAGGCCCGAATTTGTGCTCAGATCCCATCTTTGATACACTTCCAGCTTTTATCAGCTGGTTCCACTCAAGGTTTGGCACGGCTGATGCGAGGGGAAGGCCAGGAGAGCGCTCAAGCGGCGAGCCCAGCACGGGAGAAGGGCCCTGTCCCCAAGGTGCTGCCACCACACTGAAGTGGCAGGGGACTCCCCTCACTGCTCCAGCACTTCAATATTTACCTCTTTGGGCAAAAAAATCCCACCCCAAAACTGCAGCTCTGCAGTGCTCACACAGCCTCTGCTCCCTGCTGCCACATCACGCCGCAAGCAGCCTGCCCGGGCGATGTAAATCAAAGTTTTTTTGGGAGGATTGAGAGCGTGTGAGCGTTTTCTGGGAGTTAAAAGCCTTTCTTGCCTGGGTTTTGGCTTTGGGTGACCCCTGCTCCTAATGCACTCCTCACTTCGCTCACCCCTGCCAGTGCCAGTGCTCTTATTTATGACTTCACTAATGGCTTTCTATCAACAGGCCCTGCAAAGCTGCTCCTTGCACAGAACATTCCTCCGAGTAAATCCTGCCCCGGTGGTATTCCCAGCCCGAGCTGAGTCCGGGCCCTGCTCAGGGCAGAGGAGAGGACTTTCAAAGGACTCCCACTGAGCTCAGCTGGCTCAGACCCCAAAAGAACACACATCCACACCCACAATGCCCTAATAAAGGGCCTCGTGGAACCCCACAAGGAGGAATCCGAAGTCTTCAGGAGGCTCCGCGGTTGTTTCGCCATCCTTCTGCTGCTGCTGCACATGGACCACGGGGTTTTACCTCTCAGGAGGGATCTCGGGCAGCCCCCACAAAGCTGACAGAAAATCCTTCCACAGCACCGAGCCTGGGCTCTTTTTTCTGCCTCAACTTGAAAGCCAGAAAAACATCGAGAAATGCCTGTGCAGGGGAATCAATCACACACAGAGGAACCTTCTGGGTCCCGTGAAACAGCCTGTGCTTTCAGCCTTGGCAGTTTGTTCTTCCTCCTTTTGGGAGGCAGCGCAGACATGTTTTCCATTTGGAATATCCCAGGGGTCTCGCAGCTCACGCTGAGCCCTCAGAAGTAAACGAGGCGCTTTTCCCAGCAGCAATCCCGGCTACAATTGAGAAATGTTGGGTTTTTTTTTTCTCACCATGCCCAGACTGACACTTGGTCCAAGCCACAGGAAAGCAGAGACACAGGGTCCACCCCGGAGCAGGCCCAATAAATGCATAAATCAGAACATCTTTAGCTCAGTTCTGCTCCATCTCCCCCAGCTGTTCCGCAGGCCAAGCACAACCTTTCACTGGTGTCATTTACTCAGCTGTCCAGTGGGGGTTCTATCCTAAATCTCAGCAGTGGGGAAATGGGAACCTGCAATGAACTTGCCTCAGACTGAAACAGATATTTCAGGAGAACGAACCGGTGGCTGGACTGAATAAACACAGCAGGCACCGAAGGAATGTGCAGTTGACATAAGATCTGATGGGTGAGATCAAGGAAAGGAGACTTGGTGCTGGAGTCATAAATCTTCTGGGCTGGAGAGGGGACAGAGCTGAGATCTGCACCTCACTGGGAGGGACTGGAGGAGGTTTGGTGTCCCCGTGGGCAGGGAGGCCTTTTCCCCACCACAGCTCCTGGGGAGTGTGGATTTTCTCCATCTTCTGCAGCTCAGGGGAGCCTCTGGCAGAGGGTCCTGTGAACTCCTGGGTGTTCCTGAGCCCCGATTCACAAAAATCCTGAAGGACAAAACCCAAGGCCTTTGGGCCAACAAGACTTGTCCCAGTTGGATTTGTCCCTACTCCCAAGGCAGGGATGAGACCCAGGGAAGCTGCCGCAGCTCTCGGTGAGTTTGGAAACCACAGTGTCCTCGTGTGACCCCGACTCTGCTCTCCTTCCCCTCCGACAGGCAAGGCTGGAGGAAGGGTGGATCCAGCTCCTGGCTGCTGATCTCCTCCAGCAGCCGGGATGATCTGAAGGACAAGTCAGAGCCCGTTGTTGGCGCTGGCTGGCAGCTGCCGGAGGTGTGAATTCCCCGTGGCTGGGCTGGGCACGGGCACCCAACGATTTCCTGCCCCCTCCCAGGGCACAGTGGAGGTGCTGATAGCCCCAGGGAACCTCCAGCTCTGTGCTGAGCACAGCCAGACCTTCCCCAGCACCGAAATCCCGTCTAATTCCATCGGGGAGCGGGATTGTCAGGGCAGGCCGCACTAACGGGAAGGTTTTTGTCACTAAATAACAACAACAAAAATCGGTTTGGTTGTTTTTTAAAGAAAATTGTGCCGATTAAAGCCAGGCTTTCGGGAAAGTGGGTGTCACTGGAGGCCTTGATGCCATCCAAGCTGGGATGGATGGCCTGGGATGGCAGGAACTGGTCATGGAAGGGGATTTGGAACAAGAGGAGCTTTAAGGTCCCTTCCAACCCAAACCAATCTGGGAATCCTGTGACCTGTGGGCTTTGCTCAGGCAGCCCCGGCAGCTGAGAGCCTTGGAAAGGTTTGGACACGGCTTCCTCCACCTGCAGCCCCCGTGGCTGGGGAGGGCAGATCCCAATCCCCGGGGAGGGGCTGATCCCAGCCAAATGTTCCCTGGGACCAGCAGGGTGGACGGAGCCATGGGGTGAGAGCTGGGCCCAGCGAGTCAGGCCGGGCTAAAGCGTCCCAGATGTTTCATATTCCTGCTCCAAGGAAAGGCAGAGAGGAGCTGCATGGAGCACAGCAATATTTTTTTTCAATCCATTCCATATGTTTCCTCCATAAGTCAAGATTAGGCAGCAGTGCTGGTCGGAATAGGAATCAGCCAGAGGCTGCTCGGGGGCTCTGGAGGCACAACAGCCCCAGCACAGGCCCTGACCTGACTCCAGAATCCATTTCCATGGGGACAAGTGGAATTTTCACCTCTCCTGTTGCTGCTGGCCTCACCTGTGTGGTGGCAAATCCTGAATTTTGGCACAGCTGCCGGGAGGGTTCGTGTTGTACTCACGCCTGAGGTGGCATTCCCAGGAAAAATGTGATGTCCTTCAGACGCCTCAGCCCCAGCAAAGTGTGTGAACATGAAGGTGGCAAAAAACCTCCCAGCTCTGCTACCTTGAGCTTCCAACTACCACCACTCTCACCAGCACACACAAAATGCGTTTAATTTAAATGAAAAACTAAAAACCGTATTTTTTTCTATTTTTTTTCTGATTTTTTTTCTGATCGATTTTTTTTTTCCCCACTCATTTTAGCCTTCCCCACTCAGGTTGCTCAGCTCCAGCCACTGCAAAAGCCATCGCTGAGGATGGAAGTTCCTCAGGGAAGGGGAAGGAATTTGCTCCCTCCTGAAGGACACACTCAGAAGAATTGTGCCCAGAAATCCCCATGGAAATCACTCCACATGTGGGGGATCTTTTAGGCTAAAGTCTAATTACAGCTAGCTGCTGTTTGATTTTGGTCCCGTTTCTGTAGCCATTAAAGGAATTGTTGAAACGTCTCTGCTAAAAGCCTTTCTTAATTATTTTTTTTTTTTCTTTTTCTTAAATCATCCTGGAAAAAAAAAAAAGAAAACAAAAAACCCCAAACGGGATCGTGTTGCAACACTGGGAGTTCATGAATGGCCATTAGCTCTCCAACGATCCTGCAACAAAGAGCCATGGGAAGGCTGATGTTTTCCCAGCGCTGGGAACTGAATTCTGCAGAGCTGATGAAAATTCTGCTGTTTGTTAATGAAATCTTCTGAGCAAGAGGCTCAGCTCCTGGGAGGACATGGGAGCACTGGAGGGGTTTGCAAACAGGGGGGAAGGTGCTCTGGTTTGGGGAGAGAAATCAATGATATTTTCTCTGCGTGTTCCCCAGGGTACAGAACTACCCCTGGTTTTGGAGTTCCTCAGTATTTTATCCAGGCTCTTCGGAGCGGGATAATGACACGGTGGTGCCTCCTCCCTGCAATTCCGTGAGGTCTCTGCATCTGGGAGATCATTCCTGCCATGGCACTTCCAGGCTAAATAGCAGAAGGAGCTCTTGATTAAAACCTGTCTAGACAGCGACGGCCTCAGCTATTTTTAGGTCCCAGTTTAGAGGACCAAGGTATGGAGGGGTTGGCATCACTTCCCAAAAACCTGATCAGTTGGTTCCGATGGATGGAGCTCTCCTCAGTGGCCACTCCTCAATTTATCAGTGGTTTTGGGATATTTTGGTGCTTTCCTGGTGGCTACCAAAGCAAATGGGACCTGTAGAGGTGGAATTTAATCGTGGAATCATAGAAGAGTTGGAGCTGGGAGCTGGAAGCTTTTTAAGCTTTTTTTGGTATTAAATGAGATCTTTTGAACCATCTCATGGGAACTGGCAGCCCTTGAATTTTGCAGAACTGAGGAGAATTCTGCTGTTTGTTAAGGAAACCCTTCTGGGCAAGAGGCTCAATTCCTGGGAGGAGATGGGAGCACTGAGGTGGAATTTAATCATGGAATCATGGAAGGGTTTGAGCTGAGAGCTGGAAGTCTTTAAGGTGGGACAACACTGACATTAAATGGGATATTTTGAGCCATCTCGTGACTTTTGAAGGCCGGGGGGTTGCTGTTCCCACAGAGAAGACCCTCCTAACTCTCAGACCATTTGTGCAGCTTAAAACTCCCCAAGTTTTCCCCAGAACTTCCAACTGCCTGTGGAATTTCTTCCCCAGCGCCCACCAAAGCCCCTGAAGGGAAAAACTGTCACTGATGCCCCAGGGGACTCCGTGTGGCAGCTGAGCCTTTCCACTTGCAGCTCAGCTTGCCCCAGTCCCAGCCACCCTAAGGATAAACCCAGCTTGCAACCTGGCCTTGGACTGCTGCTGGCAGGACACTTTTTTAGGCTCAGCCTAAGAGCGATTTACTCTGCCTGTGGAAAAACATCAGGATCCCAATCAGCTGCGCTCTAGGTGGCTGTGACAGCACAAAAACCCCGATTTTGGGGACACTTTGAGGCCACATCTCCAGCGCAATTCTCCCTGGTGCTCACAGTGATTGGGAAATCAAGTCACTTAATTGCCCCATCATTTAAAGTCGTTGAGCAGAGCCCCGAGAGCCGAGGCTGCGTTTTCCATCCCCTGACAACCCTGGTGAGCGCTTCTGCAGCTCTCAGCCCGGGGTTTGCTTACAAACTCCGCAATTATTGGCCTCTCAACCACGCCAGGGTCGATCCCCGGGGGTTTATCTGCCTGAAACTCTTCGGGCTCCACGAAGAACAAACAGTGGAGTGTGAGGAGGTGTAGGGAAAAGCAGGGTCTGGAGTGTTTGGGTACGAAATTGCTTCTGCCACAATCGATTTCTCCCGCAGAGGAGCCTGATTCAGGCAGGCAGGGGCTGCCGGGGGTGCTCAGCACTGCAAAAAAAGCAGTTTTTTTGCGTGGTGACTCTCTGATCTGCTGGACTAAACAGAGGGAAATAAAGTGAGACACTAATTGAGACGTAATTAAATTGATATTAATTCCTAGAAGGGTTAGAAGGAGAAAATCAGAGCTTTTCGGTCCCCGTAGAAGAGCTGATTTGCAATTGCTCTCCTGACCAGTGGCATTAAGATAATGACAGGGAAAAAGGAGGAATTCTGTGCTTTTTTTCAATTCCTCTGTTCAGCTGGCCTTTGTGGCTCTTTCTTTTGGAGAACTGCTCCATCCCGTGAGTGTGGGAGCAGCCCCAGGAAGAGGCTGGCACTGCACATCTGGAATAAAGCTCCCGGAGCTCTGTGGAGGTGGTGGGGCTGCAAGACCTTAACGAGAATCCCAAAAGCTTTCCAAGAGTGGCTGGGAAAGAGGGGCAGGGAGGCAGCAGAGCGGTTTCCATCCAGAGCTCAGGAACACGGAGTGACTCAGGGTGTGCTGACTTCTGTGCCTGGGACGTCTTCGAGCCCTTAATGATTCCTCCATCCACGGGCCCACAGAGAAGGGTTTGATGTGCTTTAGACGTGAGTCACAATTCCAGCCCTACCAAGGCGAAAAAAACCAAACCCAAACTCAGGGAAAAAAGAAGGAAAAAAAGAAGAAATGGATCTTTATTCTGCCTGGGGATGAGTAACCCCAGGCACCCTGTAACTTTCATCCCAAGGGTATCATTCAAAGCCAGCCTGGGGACCCTCCCAGTGCCGCAGCAGGCTGCTGCCACAGGGCCAGCGTTATTTTGGGAGCCGTGCCTGCCTTTCCAAGGCCATGATCCCTGCTCCCTTTCCCTGTCAGCATCCCAGGCTTCTCCTAGCCCGGGACCATCCCAGTCCCTCGGATGACAACTCATTTCAAAGGCAGACAAGGCTTCCCACAGCTATTGTCCTGTGGCTGTCTGCATATTTGAGCCCTTCCCTACCCCTGCTCCCATTGGAAGCTCTGAGCTTCAGCTGAAGGCACGAGAATTAAACTTTGAACTGAATAAAAGACACCCCACTCCCCCCCTTCCCTGTCCAACCTTCACTGAAATGCTCTTTAAAAAACAAATCCTGATATATTCTAAACTCAAAACCATCTGGGCTTTCCAAGCCTCAGGAAATTACAGCTCCCGTTCTGGAAATAAAATACGTGTTTTTGTCCATAGATTGTATTAATTAAACCCCATAATACAGAGAGAGGCCAGGGAAATGCTTTCCTGCTGGCTGGCAGATTTACATAGCAATTCATTATCTTACCAATTGTTATTAATATTATTATTATCATTATCGTTATCATTATCATCATCTTTTCCCTTCACGTCTGCTGTGACAGACAGAGTGTTCTGTGCTGATCAAGAGGGAGAAGTAACCGGTTCCAAAGTGATCTAATTATTATGCTTCCCACTGGAGAATCCCAAATCCTTGTAGATGTGCTGGCTGATGGATTGTAGGGTGTGAGCCTAGCAAGGAAAAAGTTTAGGATTGAGTGATGAGCCTGGTAATTAATACAAAAATTATTAAAAATTATAAAATAATTATTAAAAAATTATAAAAACAAGCAGTGGCTGCCTGAAGGTGACAGAAGCACCCTCCAGGGCTGTGCTTGTCCTGTCCCATGGATAATTTCCCACCTGTGGAGCGCTGGATGGGGAATTCCCTCATGGATTGAGCCTGCCCAGTGCCACCCTCCCTGCTCCTGAGCCCTGCTCCCGCAGCCCCCAGCCCGACATCACGGTAGGAAATGCCACATCAGAAACATTCCAGCCACCGGGCAGAATGCTCTGGGGATTGGGAAAAGTGCAGACCTCAGTTGTTCTTGGTGGGGTTCGCATTTTTTCCTGGTGAGGTGAAGGGCACGGAAATAAAAAAAACACCAACAAACCACCAGTGCTCTCTGTGGTCGGAGTTCTTCCCAAAAACCAGAGCAGATTTCTGGTTGTTAAATCACCCTGGGCTCCTCCAGCAGTAAACCCAACACCCAGAGGGTGCAGGAGCTGCTGGAGCTGCCCTTTCCCAGGCACTGACCCTTCCTCAGAGGAAAGGAGCTCAACAGCAGGAATTCTTTGCAAAGACAAGGTTTGAACTTTGTGGATCCTGAGCAGAGGCCAAATTGTCTCGGACTTCAATCCGTGCCTTCATTCCCCAGTCGTGTCAGCCCGTCCTAAGTTGGAGAAGGCGCTGCCAAAGGAAATCTGGACACGGATTTTGGATTCCAAACCCTGGAGCTGGCGATAGTTGTATCGAGAACTCTGAAAAAATTTAGGGAAGGGTTTTTTTTTCACGGCCAAATTTTTTTTTCTGCCTGGATGCAGCTCGTGGCCTTCAGGTGCTCCAACACCAACACTGATTTTGTGAGGTATTTTTACGGCATTTTGCTGTGCCTGTGCCACGGGGAAAAGGGGAATGATCTGTAGGAAGGGCACGTAGCAAAACCCAACTTCTCGTCCTCGTCCGAGGAGCATCAAAACAAGGTTTGGAGCAGAAGCAGCTGCGAGCTGGATGTGGAGTGCCCATCCCGGTGTTTTTGGGGGGAGGAGGGTTTCAGGAGGCAGCCAGGAAACGTGGCAGTCTGCAGCTGTCACCGCCCTGCCACGGGAGCAGCCCCAGCTGGCCACAGCGTGTTGGGTGCCCGGGAATTGCCACGGGACGGGAACGTGGCCGGACTCCCAGCCCAGCTCCCTGCCCTCCCCACACCTCAGCCTTCCCCTCCCTGCAATTAGCAGCCCAAGGGCTGAGCATTCCATCTGGGAATCTGGTGACAAGCTCCCTCCTGTCCCAGATGCGGAGAGAGACAAAACATGGCAGTCCCTCCGGTCCCTTGTTCAAATAAATGTCAGCTCCTCTGATCAGGCTCCGTGTACGAGCACGCAGCCGGCGGGAGAAAATCAAACATCAAAAGGAAGGAAAAGCCCCGAACAGGATATTGCCATCAATAGGAGTTCTGGGGATGGAGATGAAATGGAAAATCGAGGCTCAGTCCGGCGGAGAGAAGTTAAAGGCTCCCTTAACCCTTGAGCTGACAGGACAGGCAGGAGAGCCGGGAAAAGTTCAGGGTTGCTTCTCCTTCCAGAGGCACCTGGGCTGTGCTTTTCTCAGGAATTTGAGGGAGTTTGGCACTTAAATTCCTTGGAAAGCCATGCCACAGGTTCCTTGGGAGCTGCCACTTTAATTGCTGCCACAGATCCAGCATTAGGGAGAAACCAAATTTCCTTCATTTCTCTCTCACCAGAATTTTTCCATTGTTCTTTTCCTGGTGGAAAGAGCTCTTTGTTGCAGTGATGAGGGGAGGGAAAAAAAAAAAGGATGAGAAAGGAGAAAAGGAGCAAAGGTACAGGACAAAATTTTCTGCCAGAATTTTTAGTTTGGGCTGAGAAATAAAGGAAGAACTAAAAGAAATCCCCGATGGAGAATTCCTGGCAGCTTTAATGTCACAACCTCTGACCTTGGGCCACGTCAGCCAAAAGGCTCCTGCAGACAGCCCAGCTCTGTGCTCTGGGCACTGGGTCAGGATTAATCCAGCCTTGATTGGGAAATCAGAGCCCAAATCCAGCCCTGGGGGTCAGCAGTCCCACCCCATTCCCACCCCAATCCCCACCCCAAGCCAAGACTGTGCCCTAAAGGGCCACGACCCCCAGCTGCCACCTGAAATGCACACGAGGCTGGGATTTCTCCTTAGAAAACTCCATTTATTTCCCTAACATCTCTTTTTTGTTTATTTTAAGGAATAATCAGCTGCCAAGTTTGTATTAAGGGCTGTCTCTTCTGGCACATTTTTATCTGACAGAACAAAGGGATTTATTTCCTCAGTGAAGAAACAGAAAAACAGCTCGTGGAGGCGACTGTAATTCCGTCTATTTGAAGTTGTTTCGGGCTCTGCAGCAGCCCCAGATAACTCCAGCAGTTGTAAGTGTGGAAGGGACTTTTATCTCTCTGCCTGGATAAGCATCTCCTTGGCTTCATCCGGGATTTCTCAACATGAGGCTCTTGTTTAATAACAGGAAGCGACATCATAGAATTATTAACGTTGAAAAAGACATCTGAGATCACAAAGCCCAAATCCCCGGGTCCAAATTCCCCCCAGGATCTGGGATGAAAACCTGGCTGGCTGGTGGGGGGACCCCTCTCCCCAGAAGAGATCCATCCCACGGGATGGATTTGGGGGAGACACAAACACGGGGTTTGTGTTTTTTTGCTGGCTCTGGACATTCCCAACACTCCAGGGAACCTCAGCACGGAGAAAGAGGAATAAAAGAAGAGAAGGAAGAGGAATAACTCCGTGCTGAGGGCAGGGTGAGCAGGTGCCACCGTGACCCAGACAGACGCATTCCCACCGGGAACGGGCTCTGGCCGTCCCTCGCTCCGGCCGCTCGGACGGCGCCAGATCTTAACCAGCACCACTTGCCTGGCCTGAGCTGACCCCGGCGGTACCTGGAAGCAATGAGACAGAGCAGCCACGGAGGCAGAGGGGTGGTTATTTAACAGCTTTGAGCAGCAGGGAAAAAGGGAATTTGGACCCTCGCTGCGAGATTCCCGAGGTGCCGGGACTGCAGGAGCTCAGCGCTGTCCGTGTGCTGCATCCACAGCTCCCTGCTGCGCTGGTGTTCCTTAATTTCAGGTGTTCCACTGGCACTGCATCCCCTGTTTTGTTGGGATAGCCTGGGTTATTCCCTGTTGAGGCAGGATTAGGATAGAGTTGAACTGCAGGTTTTCCTCAGGCACGAATTCCCACCCGAGACAGGGCAGAGCAGTTGGGATTGCACCGGGAATTTTGGGATGAAACACCCCGGAGGGGCAGGAGGGGGGCTCGGGACGAGCTGTGGGCGCATTCCCAGCCCAGCTCTGCCCTTTGGGATGCCGGCCACGCGTCCCAAAGGCGGCGACAGGGGACATATGGAGCTCGGGGTTCCAACGTACATTTCCCAAAAGCTGTTTAAGGCATTCCTGCGCCGCGAGTAATGTGCTGGAGCGGAGCCAGGCTCGGGGATGTTTCTCCAAACACGTCACCCCTCGCCGCTCTCCCACCTCTGAAGGATGTGGTGTTTCCCTCTCCCGCTGTGGATGTCACTTTGGGTTTCTCCGAGCCGCCAAAGGCCAATTTTTCATTTTTATCCGACCTTCAGGTTCGGCGCAGTCCACGTCAGAAAATTTTGGGGCTTTTTTTTTTTATATATATATATCGCCGGTGCCTTGAGGAGATGATTTCCTAGAAAAAGCCTCGGATTTCTCCAGCTATGCAAACATTCCCGGGACATCCTGTGTGTGGATGTGATTAAACACAGCGCACACACACACACACACACACACACACTGTGCTGGGGGGTTCTGCTTTCATTTGTTGGGATTGTCACTCCACAGAGGTGACGTTTCCTCCTTCCAGCCTGGTTCCAAAAGAGCTGAGTGCCTTCAAAATGGGCATTAAACCCTTAATTCCATCCTTTAGGAAAAAAAATAAGCACCCAAAATTGTTTAGGGATAGCAACTTGTTGGGAACAAGCTCTAATTTCTATTTCTACAGAAGCAGCAAATAAATAAATATGATAATTGAAAAGATTGGATCTATTAGGTTGGGAGTTTTTAGTTAAAAAAAAGGACCAATATTAAAGCTTGGGCTCAAACTTTTGTTCAAACCAGATGTGCTCCAGCTGAGGAGGAATAGTCCAAGCAAAGTTTGGTTGTTTTCCCAGCATTTCTAAAGCCAAATCCACATTGGTTGGTAAAACTTGATGTTTAAATCCAAACATTGATTGAGAGTGAAGCTACAAGGGTGGTTTGTTTCCTACAGCAGAAAAAACCTCAGTGTTTAAATTTAAACTAGGAGGTGGTTTGGAAAAGATTCCTTGACTGTGACAGGCAGGAGTCAACCTCTGTCCCCAGCAGCTCAGGGATACCCAGAGTGTCCTGAAAGCTGCTGAAATTAGGGATTCAGCAGTGAAACTCATTGGATTTTTTTTCATGTTTAAAATGAAAATATTTCAAAGAAAATATTGTTTGAATATATATATATATGTTCCTAAATATATATATATACACCTCCAAAAACAGAAAAATTAAGAAACATACGGGTATATTTCCAATAAATATATTTTTTGGGGGGGAAAAAAAATTTATTGGAAATAAACCTGTAGGGTTGGCGTGTTGGCTCCTCAGTGCAGGGAAGAATAAGGAGTGGGAATGGGAATCAGCTCAAAACACAAACTGGAGGAATGGGACAGAGCCTGGCCCAATAACTCCCCTCCAGGAGAACTCCCAGGCTCCATCCACGGCGTTTTCTCCTGCTGATGTTCCCGGCTCGGTGCAGGAAGAGATAACTGGAGTGGATCAAAGGCCCTGGGCTGAGTCACCCACCCAGGCCCTGCTCTCTCCCCAAAAAAGGCGGCCTGGGAGCAGATCCAGCCCCTGCTCTCTCCCAAAAAAAGCCGGACGGGGAGCGGAGCCGTGGCCGTGACCTCGCCACTGCTGCAGCTCCTCCTCTCCCACCAGCCCAGCTCAAGTCTCCCCATGGCCGGGAAATCTTTCTCACAGCCCTGAACTCAACTCCCGGTTTTGGTCACGATTTCCGAGCCTGTCCTGAGTTATTGGCCCTTCCCTCCCCGTCCCTGGCTCTGTCCCAGCCCGTCCTATCTGGGAAGACTCAGCATGGCCCCACTTCCCCTGGTTTTGAGTTGAGGTTCTTGTTCTCCGGGACAAATCCCTTCAAATAAAGCCAAGTACAGGAGTTAACTGGGAGTTTACAGTGCAGGGTGTTTTCCATGCTCACAGAAATATCCAAAGTCAAATTATCCCGAGGGAGAAGCTCCTGTCAGTGCTGCACCTTTGCCTTCCCATTAATTAGGGAAGACCCTAATTAAGGCTTTCTAATTAACACAAAACCTCTGGAATTCATGGAGATGAACGCCCCTGAGGATTTGTGGATGCTGCCCTAAAGGAGGGGACAAATGAGGGCAAGGACAGAGGGGTTGGGATGGGGATGTGCAGCCTGGAGCTCTGCTCTGCTGGAAGGTGGGGCAGTTCTAATCCCCATTTCCTGGCCCTGCAGCATCCACAGGTTCTTCAGGTGGCTCCTTCTCCCCAAATCACGAGGGACCAGAGGGGACAGAGACATTTTCTAGGCAGCCCAACGAGCAAAGAACTACACAAACTGCTCATTGCTTGTTAGGACGTGTTTAATTAGAGTCACACGGCAATAATTTAGGACCATGCTTTTATTTTTATCCTAAAATGTCATTAAAGTCTTTTTACAACCAAGCAGAGACTTCTGCTGTGCTTCTTCCTCCTGTTGCAAGCACGAAACTTCCCTTTTAATAGATGTTTTCTCTCAGAAATCCAGAGCGAACCGATGGAATAAGAGCAGGGCTCACGTGTCCGCCCGTGTCCAGAAAGGAGCATCATTAAATCCAGTCTGCGTTCAGAGCAGGCTGGAGTTAAATCTAGGGCTGGGTCCAGAGATCTCCAGTTTTTGTCTAAATGCTAATTCGAGTCTTGGGCTTCTTTGATTGAGAGAACAAGGAGAAAAAAAAAAAACAACAACAACAACAAAAACCCAATGTGCAGTTCCCACAGACAAAGAGAATCGTCCTCCCAGTTTAATTATTTGTTGTGTGAGAATCCCTCCCTGCATAATTTCCAGCCCTTCTTTGCAGAGCTGGAGCGTCCTTCCCCGTGCTCTGGTGGGAAGCAGCTGCAAATCCACCGGTGCTCCTGGGATGATTGCAAAACTTCCATGAAACCTGACTCACGGTCTAAAAATGCGCCCCTGGAATGGTGGTTGCGTCACGTAGGTGCTGCAAAGGCCACCAGAAACTCGGGGATCTCCTCTCCCTGTTCACACTCCTTCCTGCCTCGCATTCCCTCCTCCTCCCAGGGGCTGGGAAGCACTGGGAGTGCCTCTCCAGGGATCTCTGCTGGCACTGTGGCTCAGCAGCAGAAGGATCTGGGGTCCAAGGGCGCAGTTCCAGCTCTTGAGCTTGTCCCTGCAGTGGAGGAGAATGTGGGAGAAGGGAAAGGGAGAGGAGAAACATCTGGAGGTCGGTCCGTGGGCAGCTCAGCCCTCGTTTTCCAGGGAGCAGCCCCTGGAGAGGAAAGCGCCCTGTGGAAAACTGATGGGAGCGTTTGCTCAGCAGGAGTGCAAAGGGGGAATTCCTGAGTGCCAAGGGAAAAAATAAAAAAAAAAAAAAGTGGATTCTGGAAGAAATAATACCCAGGGGAGAAAAGCAGGCAGCTGCTTTCCAGGGATGGGCACCCTGGGTGGGAATGTCCTGGTGTTCTGGCATCCTGCATTCCATCCCTGGGCTCCAGGCTGCCCCTGGGAATGTGGGCATGGCATGGCCTGGCATGGCCAGCTACAGTTCCTCACATTTAGTCCATTTTTGGAGCCATCTCCCAGCTCCCTTTATGACGTGGAACCAGTAGTGAGGGGGAATAAAAGGGAAAAAAAAGAGAAAGGAGAGGGAAAAAAAAAGCAAAACAACACCATTTTCTGTGACCTTCCTCTGGCTTCTGCCTCCAAAGAATCCATCCATGAGGATCAGGTCTTTGAGTGAGTGACACTTTAATTTGGGTTGTATTAGGGCAGAGTGTTTTCCATGGGCAGCACGGGCAGGGAAGGGGAGGCTCCCCAGAACCTCCTCAGCCCCCAGCGTGTCCCCCAGCTGCCATCAGGACATCTGTGACAGGCAGGCCAGGGCACTGCAAAGGCCTCAGCTAATTGAAACCATCGTTTGATGACAACCAAATGTCCCACGTCTTGTGCATCTCCTCGAGATGGCAACGCTGACTGAGGGAAAAAAATAAAATAAAATAAAAACAAAAAAAAAAAAGGAGAAATAATAATAAAGCTCTGTCCGAGATCAAAGCAGCTCCTGGAAAGAAGAGCCCAGTTGTCCCTTGAGTGCATCTGGGCTGCAGACTGCCTCTGGAAAAGCCTGTTCCCTCATCCACGAGGCTGAGGAATGCTGTCTGGGTGCTTGGAAAGCGCAGGGGCTGCTCGGAGGAGGCTCTGTGTGAAAAGAGCTGAGGCACCTCGGTGTGGCTTTTGTCACCAGGTCCCCTCACCCGTCCTGCCATGGCAGTGGGGCCCTCTGCTCTGGGATTTTCAGACACAGCTGGAGCTGGGGTGCTTGGAGTGCTGATGGGCCTGGGATGGGGTGTAATGGGTAATTGGGGAGTGGGATAAAATGGATATTTGGGCAGGGGGATATAATGGAAAATTTGGGAATGGGATAAAATGGGTAATTGGGGAATGGGATATAAGTGACAACTGGGGAGTGGGGTATAGTGGAAGATTAGAGAGTGGGATATAATGGACAGCTGGGCAGTGGGATATAATGGATAATCTGGGAATGGTATAAAATGGATATTTGGGCAATGGGATAAAATGGGTAATCTGGGAATGGGATAAAATGGGTAATTGGGCAGTGGGATATAAGTGACAGCTGGGGACAGGGAGATCCAGTGTGGCCCCGCAGCTGGAAACCACAGCTCCCTGTCACTCCTGGGACACTCCGAGGCGAGCAGCCTCCTCCAAACCAATCCCTGCGAAGACAACGGGCTCCTTGAAAGCTTCTGGGCAGGAACATTCCTCCATCCGTGTCCTGGGAGGCAGCTCTGCCCGCACCTGCTCCCGGCCTGGACCCGCTCCAGCAGCGCTGGGTGCAGCCAGGCTTTCCCCGCGGAGCAGGAGGTGCTGTCCACACGGATCAGGATCATCCCAGCCCTGCTCAGAGCAGATGTTCCTCTTGGGGATGGCCCCGACACGTTCCTGTGCAGAACATCTGCTCCTGCACACCCAGCTGCTGCTGCTGCCGGGGCCACCCTCACCTTCCTGCTCCCAACGGCTCCAGGTGTCCAGGAACCACTCAGAAAATGGCTGTGGTTGTTAAAAAGGGAGATGTTTCCCTTTGGTTTTAAGCTGTCACTGCTCTGCAGGAAGGGAAATGGCAGAGCCTGAGGAGCAGGTGGTCTGAAGGAACACTTGAAAGGGTTTGAACTGACAGGGATGTGGGTTAGGTGGGATGCTGGGGAGAAATCCTTCCCCTGTGAGGGTGGGCAGGCCCTGGCACGGGGTGCCCAGAGAAGCTGTGACTGCTCCTGGATCCCTGGATTTGTCCCAAGCCAGGTTGGAGGGGTTTGGAGCACCTGGGAAGGTGTTCCTGCCCATGGAACTGGATCATCTCTAAGGTCCTTCCCAACCTGAACCATTCCAGGGCTCCTTTTGCTGTGCCCGAAAGGGATTGTCCTGATTTCTCCCCCAAAAAGGCAAAAGGCCACCAGTGTGCCCTAAAACACAGCCCAAGGCTGAGCCCTCACTGCCTGAGGAAAAGAACCAGCCCTTTTCCTCATGACAGGCTGAGTCCCGACACAGGAGAAATTAAAAATAACCTGTACATGATTAGTGGAAATTAGAACCAGAATATGGAGGGGAAAGGAGAGACTTGTTCCTCCAAATTTGTCCTTGATTTAGCCCTGCTCTGGCAGCCTCCGAGGATGCCTCTGTCCCTTGCTCATGGGGATATTTCTGAGGAAAACGGGAAGGCTTGGATGATTTTGGAAGGCGTTCTGATCGCACCAGATGGTAAATATATATTTTTTCGGTCTCCTGGGTGGCTGCCCCGTGAATCACCTATCAGGGTTTTATTGCTTTCTCCTGCATCCCCTGGCAGATTTCTGAGTGCAAAAAAAAAAAAAAAGAAACCTCGGTTTTGTTTGCATTTATAACGAGGCTTTTGGAAACATCTGCCAACTGCTCAGCTTCTCAACCAGACAGAAACCCCACTTGCCTCTACGGGTAATTCAAACAACAATTAAAATGGCAGACCATCCTCTCCTCCTTCCAGAAATCGGGGAATGGCCTCTGGAAATCTGGGATAACTGGAAGCAGAGCCTGCTCCTATGCAAGCACTGCTGTGAATACAGAACATAACCCAAAAAAAAAAAAAAAAAAACCCTTTATTAAACGTGGAGTGGAGAGAGCTCAGCGAAACGTTTATGAGCTATTGGGAAATTCAAGTCCAGCCCTGGCGTTTCATCAGCTGCAGCTCGAGATGGACGGGGCCCAGATGGCAACCTCAGCTCTGGAATTCGTCCCTGCTGCTCCAAAGGGAAGGGAAGGGGATGCGGGGCTGGCTCTGGGGGAGGACGGTGCCACATGGACACTGCTCCTCATCTGCATGTGACCGAGCCGCGACCCGAGCCCCGGTGACATGGCAGGGACAGGGCGCTGGCAGTGCCAGGGAGTGTCCCTGGGACACCCTGTGGGGTTTGTGATGCCTTTATGGGATGGGGAATGACACAAATGGAGGTGTCACCAGACCCAGATGAGCTTTGAGGACGGAGTTTGAAGAGGGAGAAAGCTCTGGCATGAGCCCTTCCCTAAAATCGGGCGGTTTTTCTTGCAGCAGGATGTTAAAGGGGATGAAGCAGCTTCAGAGAGCCCTGAGGGGTCTGCAGCTGGGTTTTGTCTCCTTCCCAGAGTGCTGAATGCAGGAATCAAGGCCTCCCTGGTGCCTTCCACTTTCCCATGACAGATTCCCTTGGAGGTGCCAAGCTTGGGGTGAGTAACATTCCCCGAGTGTGCATCAGCTTTATCACGTCCTGCTGAGCCAGGAGAACCAGCCTGTGAGGAGGAGGAGGAGGAGGAGGAGGAGGAGAGCTCTAAACTCATGCCTAATTCCTAACTTTCCATCCTCAAGCCTGCTGGGTCTGGTTTGGCACTCCGTGGGGACAAGGCTGCACAGGGGACACCTTTAATGAGCCCCTCAGATCACAGGCAGGATTTGGAGATGACAAGATGCAAGTGCCAGGCAAGAGAAGCACTACAAGCTGTTGGAGAAGCCACAAGAGGGGGAACAATCAGATTTTACAACCTTTTATCCTGGGTGCAGCTCACGGCAAACTCCTGGAGGTTTCTCCATGGGGCTCACCCGCAGGGGAAGGCGAGTGCAGCTCGGCTGGGTGGGCTCCATCCCACCCTGCCCTGCCATTCCCAGCTCCTCTCCCTGAGCAGGCACCTTCAGGGAGCCCCGTGCAGCTCTTGTGCTCCACGGACATATGTTTTTAAAGGGAGCAGATGTTGAGAACGCTGTCTGCCAATTCTCCCCGGTTTAACCACTGCTCTGGGAGCTTTCCCCTTTATTTATTACCTTGGAAAAGCGGGAGCGTGGTGTCAGCCTTCGTGGAGATGCATTTTACTGGGGCAGCTTTTTTTTTCCTCCTCCCCTCGCACTGCACAGGAGTTTCTCCTTCCCCAAACCCTTGGCACCACCGTGGGCACGCAGGTCTGGGCACGGAGGGAAGAGCTGCCTCCTTCCCCTCCCATTTCCCCCCCCTCCCGCTCCCCCACCTCACATTTTGGCAGGGGAAGGAGGGAGGCATTTTTATTGCACACACACAGAGCTCTGTGTACGCTTTCCTCAGCGTTTGTTTTTCCTAGATATACATGTGTTTATCCCCAGCCATTTTCTGCAGGCAGGGATGTTCATTTGGCGTCCTGCGTGGAAAGTCTGAGGCGTCTGATCAGAATCAGCGCAAGCTTCTGGGAGCTGCCCGCCAGCTGAAGGAGGAAAGAAAAGGCCAATATTGAAAAAAGAAGCCTTTCCTTAATCAACCCAAACGTAAACATTTAAAAACGCTGTTAAACGCTGCATTTCCAAAGTCCTGGTGAATCAATGAAGGGTGGAGGTGGAAGAGCCGAGCAGAGGCAGCGAAACACAAAACTCTGCGTTGTTTCCTTCGAGTGCCCTGACGCATCCGAGCCTTAAAAATCCACGTCCCACCCTCCACGGCTGATTTCCTTCGGGCAGCTTCCAGTGTTTGCTTTGGGCACGGCCCGGAGTCCCTCCGAGGCTGCAGTGGGGCTTTCCTCCAGCGCTCG
Organism: Sinosuthora webbiana; assembly: GCA_013397395.1. Classification (NCBI taxonomy): domain Eukaryota; kingdom Metazoa; phylum Chordata; class Aves; order Passeriformes; family Sylviidae; genus Sinosuthora; species Sinosuthora webbiana. The sequence continues at coordinate 12,282 of VXBN01001790.1, read as the reverse complement.
GGGCTGCAGGAGCTGCAGGAGCTGCATTGCTCTGCCCCGAGGGAAAAGGATCCAGTCACCCATGGAGTGCCACCAGCCGAGGGCTTGGCAGCTGCTCTTCAAAAGGTCCTGTCCAGGACAGAGGTGGAAGCCTCTGAGCCAGCCCTCCCTGCACTCCTGCTTGGTCCTGAACCGGTTGGGCCAAATCTGGTCTGGTTTAAATGGGATGTTGGGAAGGAATTCTTCCCTGGAAGTGTCCAAAGCCAGGTTAGACAGGGCTGGGAGCAGCCAGGGATAGTGGAAGGTGTCCCTGCCCATGGCAGGGGGTGAAATGGGATAAATGTTAAGGTCCCTCCCATCCCAAAGCAGTCTGGGATCCTGTGATCCCACTCCACCCTCACTCCCAGTGGTTTTAGAAGCCATGGAGGCAGAAACTCTGGGTTCAGAAACTGTGGATGCAGAAACTCTGGGCTCAGGCAGCTCACCCTCCTGCTAAGGAGAGGCTGGGGACCCTGTGAGCTCTTCATTTTTAATCTGGATTTTTTCCCCTCACAAGCTCAGGTTTGGCACGTCCAGAGCTGCAGGTGCAGAGTGCAGAGGAAGCCTGGCCGGGAAAAGCCCACGATCTTTACCGAGGGGATTGGAGTGTCTCAAGGAGGACTTTCCTGATCATGCAAAAAGCAAGTCCTCCCCAAACGCTCCAGGGACATCCAGAGCCCTCCTGGCTGCTGCCATCCCAGAGCAGACCCTGCCTGTCCCTGGTCCCCACCCACCTCACCCCCAGGCCGGTGCCCTCCCTGCAGGGCACGTGTCGAAAAGCCACCCTCATTTTCCTGACGTGCTTTTCCTGCTCCCAAGGCTGAATTAACCCCAAATGAGGCCCGGGTTCCTCCGTAATTAAGGGCCTCTGTTCCACATCAGGCTGTCCCTGAAGATCCTCCTGTCTCAGGGGGAACTCGCCCGGTGCTTCTCCTTCTCCTCCTCCAACCCCACCATCCCAAACCTCCTCTTTCCCTTCACCTCTCCCTGTCCAATTCCCATGGGATCCAGCCTCCTGTCCCCGCCGTGCTGTCAGCAGGGATGGGAGCACACAGGCCTGATGGGTTTCTCCCACCACCTCCCCTGCTCCCTGGAGCAAGGAGGGAGCACATGTTTTTCGTGAATGAGAAAGCAATGGGAAGCCATGCAAACGAAAACAGCAGCACCAACCAAACCTAACAGGACAAACCATGCCCTGGGAAGGGGTCAGGAAATCCTTCTTTTCTCTTTTCCCTCTTTTTCTTTCCTCTTTTTCCATTTCCCAGCTTTGAGGAATCTCAAGAAAGGATCAGCCTGAAGAGAAGGGAAGAACCTCTGCAAAGAGCTCATTTGGGAGGATGTGCTTTTATATCCGTGTGACTTTCGCAGGTCGTGCCGGGATTAGGGCTTGTCTCCTCCACTTAAGCTCCAGCACACGCTCCTGGCTCCCTCGGAGGCACCACTGGACAGCCCATGCCAGAGAGAGCTCCAGAAGCTTGACCTTGTGCTGAACTTCGGGGCTCATTTTCTCCTGCGAGCCCAGCTCCGTGCAGGCAGCGCTGTCTGGCCGGCGGATGCTGGCCCTTCTGGATGGAAAATGTGTCAGCCTGCAGGGGGCTCGGCCAGCTGCGTCCCCGACAGCCCTTCCCAGCCTCCTCCTGCTGCTCCTTCGCCCCAGGAGCGGCCCTTTGCAATCCCTGCAGGCCCGGAGGGATCGTCCTTTGGGATCTGGCCCCGTGCCCAGCCTCCCCACTGAGGCCACCAGGATTCTCCTCAATGTAGCAGAACTTCGTGGAAGAAGAAAAAGAACTTTTCTTTTTTTTATCTTTTCTACCCCACTCCAGAAGTTTCAGTGGCATTTTCAGCCGTCTCCCCGGTTTTTAGTGCAGGGTTTGGGGTGACCCTGGTCCCTCCCCTGGCAGCAGCTGGGGTTGGATGGCTGGAGATGGACCCAGCATCGCTCCCAGCTCAAACCCCCGTGATCTACCCCAGCCTACAGCACTTCGTGCTGATATTTCAAACCTCAGCACCGAGGGCCTGCACGAAGCTGTAACTGAATTTCACAGCGGCCTCAGCTCATTTCCCGGGGTCACCAGCACCCCCAGGGGACCCCAAACCCCCCCAGGCAAACCCCACCATGGAATCCCTTCCTGGAAGGTCAGGGACAACCTCAGCCCTCCCAGGCCACTGCCCTGTTTGTTCTGCCTCACAGGGAGATCTCTGCCTAAAGTGGTTCCTGCAGTAACCCCATTAATGAGCCTTTTAATTAGTGTCCTCTTTTTGTTTTTCTTTCTTTTTTTTTTTTGCTAAGTAATTGCTGCAGCGTGAGATCCACTTGGGAGATGCAAATGAGCTGGAAGGAGGAGGAGGAGGAGGAGGATGCTGCCAGGCAAAGTGCTGCTGTTAATGCCTTCAGACAGCCCTGGGAGGAGCAGGACAGGCAGGAACCTGCTGGATCTGGAGAGTTTTCCTTCCCCACACCTGCCCCCGGTGCCAGCAGGGCCTGGGCAGCCGCCATCCCCCTGCCACGTGCCACCAGTGCTGCAAACACAGCACAGTTTGGGTGCAGCAAAGGGGTTTGAGCTGCAAAATTAACTCTGCAGAGAATCCGGGGTCTGGGACAGGGCAGCAGCAGTTGGAATCGCTGTGTTGAGCATCCTGGTGTTGTTAAAACCTGCTGAAATTCCCAAGGAGAAGAAGGAAGAAGGCCAAGGCTGAGGAGCACGTCAGGGATGCTCAGGAGAGGGGTGGGATGATCCAGCCCCCGGCAAACCCAGCTCCTGTTCCCCTCTGCCCGACACTGCTGCTGCTGCTTCATTTATGTCCTTGTCCTTTCCCCTCTGTGCAGGTCAGGACACAGCCTGGGACATCCAGAGCCAGGAATTCCCTCGGGATGGGCGCTTGGGAGTGGAGGATGCACAGGGAGATCCCTGGTGCTGGTGCTGGGGAGGGGAAGGAGCAGCCAGTGCCTGTTTTGGCACCAGAACTGAACTGGTCTCCACGTGGGAGGTGTGGGAGGGACGCTCGTGGGGCAGAGGGGGCCCTGAATTCCTGATGGGATGTGGAACAAGCATTTCATTTCTGAAGCTGGGATGTGGAGGCAGATCCTTTGCCAAGCACTGGAGAACCTCCTGTCCTGGGCAAGGTGGGTGTCGGACCACGAATCCAGGTTATGAAGGAAATATTTATTTTTTATATTCAATGAAATAAATAAATAAATAAATATTAATTGAGGATTCCCTGGGCTGTAGGTACAGCCCCCTCACAGATTTGCTGCCTTTCAGCAGGTGTGGTTGCAATAATTGGCTAATATTTTTAAGAAATCTATAAAACCTCTGCCATTAAATCCAGCCCTTGGTTTATCAGGAGACATTCATAAAGAAGATGTCTCTAATGCCCGAAGAAAATAATAACCTGTGAGGGATCTCTCCCTAAACATGAACCCGTGAGTGTCTGAAATCATAATGCCAATTATTTTCTGTCATCAAGCACACACTAATGACACAGAGAAACCATCATTTGTGACTTTATAACACACAACATTCAGAAATGAGGACAAATAAGGGAATTTCCCCGGGAGCACGTTGAGATTTCACCAGACAGGTTCAGGTGTCTGTGCATCTTTGGGGAGATTTACAGACAAACTGGTGGGTTTCTCAAAAAACTGTTCAGCTGTGGGAGCCAGCCTCACTCCTGATTCCTGGTGATCACATTCCTAAAATTGGGGAAGCCCCTTGCTGCTGTCACAGCCTGGACTGGGGCAGAAATGCATCCCCTGGCTGACTTATTTACAGACACACCAACACCACCTTTCTCCCAGCCAGGGAATCATTGCCCAAATCCTCGCTGGAGAAGACCCACGTGGTTTTCAGATGAGTATTTTTTTTTTGGTCTGAGAATGCAATCAGCTGAGGTCAGCCCTGCTCTCAGAGACCTGAGCAAAGCTCCTCAGTGTTCCTCAGGGAGTGTTTTTTTTCGTATCAAAGGGCAGAAATCGGCCTTGGCTGTGTGCACGTTCCTAATGATCCTCCCAGCACCCGATCCAGCTCTTCCTCCTCCCTGCAAAACACATCCACGGGAAATAAAAAGGGAAAACAGGCCATGCTCTCCTTGCAGGGAGGGGAATTAAGCCTTGGAAGCGATTCCCCAAGGGCAAAAGGCACCCACAACTCCTGGAGAATTGAAACCCAGGCGGCAATTAACAGAGCAGCTCTGCCCCACAGGGATTCCCCGCAGGGTTTGGGGTCTCTGCACCAGCTCTCGGCGGGGTTTTGGGCAGCAAGAGACTCGGTTTGTCCCAGCTGAGCTTCCAACAATCCCAGTTCAGCTTCCAACAATCCCAGTTCAGCTTCCAACGATCCCAGTGCAGCTTCCAGTGATCCCAGTGCAGCTTCCAACGATCCCAGTTCAGCTTCCAATGTGATCCAGTTGAGCTTCCAGTGATCCCAGTTGAGCTTCCAACGATCCCAGTGCAGCTTCCAGTGATCCCAGTTCAGCTTCCAACGATCCCAGTTCAGCTTCCAATGTGACAAACTCTGTTCCAGGGCCAAATCAGTGAGATTTGATATGAATGAGGTAACCAAACCCACTTGCAGCTTTTCCTGGCGTGTTCAATGGCACCTTTGTGGGATTGCGGATCACCTGGGGCCAGCCCAGGTTCCTCTCCAGCAGCTCCAGCAGCACAGGGGGCCTGGGGAGCGCTGCTGTGGATTTTTTTTTTTAACCTTTGACGTGAATAAAACCATCTCAAATCCCTTTAGAAGAGCACGAGGAGACACCACCTGATCTTCTCTGCCTCCAATTCCATCAGCCCTCAGAATTCCTGAGCCCATGGATGCCCCAGAGCTCTGCTGTCACCAGCCCTGAGGTTCTGTCCATGGCAATTTTTGCTTTCTTGTTTTGCTCCTAGGCCGGTGCTGGAGCTTTTTTTGGCTCGCAGGTGGATTTTCCCTTCCAAGATTTCCATGTCAGAGCACTGTTTCCCTAATCCCCAATAGTTGCAGATTATCTCCAGCCAACTATTAATCAAAATCAGAATCTAGCACGGCCTGCTCGCGCTGGTGCACTTGAGCATGGATAAAAAAAAAAAAGTCTTTTTTTCCTCTGAAGAAGCACAGTTGTAGTTTTTGGTTTGGTTTTTTTTTTTTTTTTATCTGTCCCCAATTCCATCAGCAGCTCCTCAGCCCCAGAGCAGCCACATTTCTCCTCCAAAGCTGAACATTGCACCAAGGTGCCGCCTAGACCAAGGGGGGGCTTTAAAAACACGGGGAAAAACAAGCGAACAACCAGTTCAGGGAAAGCTCAAAATAAGCCAGAAAACAACAAAGAAACTTTCTCCTATTTTCTCCTTCCCACAGCCCGCTCCTGGGAGTGCAGGAGGAGGAATTGCCCCATAAAACCCTGGCATATTGATGGGCAATTAACTGGTGCACTGACAGGGGTTATAGAGCAGGAGATGGATTTTTACGGCCCCTTCCCACATGCCAGGGCTCCAAAAGCCTTCCTGGAGAAGTGAATTAGATGCCACTGATGGTTTTTTTTTAGGGTCGCTGGCTGAGAACAGCCCCTTCTGCTGCAATCGTGTTTCAAGGTTGGTTGGCACGGAGGAGGAATCCCAGAGGAGCAAGAAATCCACTTCAAGGAGAGCAAACTGCAGGCCCAGGGTTTGTCCTGGGGTGGGGATTGCTCAGGTTTCCCTTCCTCTGGTCATTAAATCCTTTCTGGACACTCATGGTCACACACTGGCACTCAGGGACTTGAGACTGGCGAGCTCCCCTAAAAAAACCTTATTTTGGGGGGCAAACATTTATTTTTGGGAGGAGCTCTCTGGATGCTGCATCATTCAAATGCAATCCCAGTTGTTAAAGGGAACAAGAATGTTTTCTCCCATGCCAGCATCTCCCTGGGACTGACCGACACCTGGAAATGCTCCATGATCCCAGTTTGGACCCCACCAACCCCAAATCCTCAGGCAGGAATTCCTGCTCTGGGCGACCCAGCTGCATCCAGCCTTTTCCCACCACTGCAGGCCCCGTGCAGGGGTTTATTTCCCAGCCCCACAATTTTCTGGTGGCACTCCCAGCACCCCAAACCGCCTCTCTATTCCCACCTCTCCAGGCTGAAAAGAAAACCCTTCCCCAGCACCCCAAACTGGGGTGAGTTTGTGCTGCTTTGGCAGATTTAATCCCTTCTCCTCCAGCTGGTCGTGAACAAGTGAGGGTAAAGCAGCACAAAAATCATTTCCAGAACGATTCTGCCGTGCTGAGTCCTGATCCAGCCCTTCCTGGGGTGGGATTTGCACTTTCCCTGCTCATCCTGAGAGCTGCCACGGGGAAGGTGCTGCTCTCAGGCTGGCACTGGGTGTCTGTGAGCAATCCACGCTGTCACTGCTGTCACCTCCCAGGCTGGGGGCTGTGCAGAGCTCCAAAAAAGCCAGCAGGAGACAAAACCCCAGCCCTGGCCCAAAGCTGTGCTGTGAGCTTGATTCCTTTGAGAATTGGATGTTCCTGTGGCTGTGCCAGCCTGGATGGGGCAGCTGCATCCTCCTCCCAAAGCCACAGGAGCAGCCACTGCCTGTTGGGATCCTAGAAATTTAGAATTTGGGTGTTTAGTGTGTAATAATACATGTGAGTCAAGATGGAGGGTTTGGGGTGTTGTCTTCATCCTTCTTCTTCACCTTCTTCTTCCTTCTTCTTCATGGGTTTGGGTGGTTTTCTGTGAAAAAGTCTCTATTGGGTGAAACTGGGTTAAAAATTGGGTGAGGAAGGTCCACATTGCGGGCCTTGGGTGGTCATTATTGGGTCAAATGTATAAATAATACAGGTGTCACCTCGTTATTGGGTAATTAGCACTTCAATAACCTTGGGAAGAGTTAGGAGCTCTCCATTTTACCTCGTTTCTCTAAGTTGCTAGTTAAGCTCAAGGCTTGTGAGCCTGTAAATAAATACAAATAAAATATAGATAAAATATAATAAACACTCCGAGTCCGAACTCGAGCTTGGCCTTTCCCGAGTATTATTCATCCTGACCTTGGAGGAGAGAGGAAAAGGAGCCAAAACCTTTCCAGCTGTCACCTGAGGATGCAGCTCAGGCTCTGTCTCCCTGTCCCTGCAGCCCCTGGCAGGAATTTCACACCTTTGGGGTCAAGGTGTGTTTAGATCTTCACCAAGATTTTCACACAAAAACCCCGGCTGAAAATTGAAAGTTCCCATCGAAATCATCATCTAATAAACCGCGAAGGGCTCAATTTGTAAAGGCACCGTCTGCTGGACACGGCTCTGCCTCCTCTATTTACCAGCCAGCAATTATCCTCACTCGAGTTGCTTCTCATTTAGCTGCTCCCAAATTGGAACGAGCAGGGATGGCGTTTCCTTGCCCAGGCATGGGATGGAAATCCTGGCTTTGCTGGGGAAGCACCAGACAAGCCCCAGCGGTGACCTGCCCTGGGCACAGCAGACAAGGGGATGATTTTAGGGAACGTTGTTATTTCTGTTGTCACAGCAGAGACACAAAAATCCTGCTGGGCTGAAGGAGCTGAGGGCAAACCTTCACCTTCTTCTTCACCACCTTCTTCTTCTTCATGGGTCTGGGTGGGGTTTTGTAATTGGGTAGAAAAATCCGCATTGTGGGCCACGGGTGGTTGGTTGTTGGGGTTAAAAGTAAAAATAATTTAGGTGTCATCTCTTAATTGGATTTAATTTATCCTTAAAAGGCCTCGTAGAGAGAGAGAAAAGGCTCCATTTTTAGTTTGTCAGCTGGAAGTGCTGTAGAACTCACGGCTGAGCTCTGCCCTGCTCTCCTCCCCCAGGGTGGCTCCTGACGTCCTGGTGATGCCTTGGGAAGGCTGAGCTGGAACAGAGACTGGACAGAGCTGGAGAATAAAGTAGAGATTTACTGAAAG
>VXBN01001789.1:264241-275989 GCA_013397395.1 Sinosuthora webbiana | reverse complement strand
GCGCCGCAGGGGACGCTCCCGCCGGCCAATCAGCGGGCGGAAGCCGCTCACGCGCGCCGCCGTTCACGGGCGCGCGCCCCCGGCGGCGGCCAATCAGAGGGCCCCGCTCCGGCGCGCGGCTCCCGCCCTTTCCGGCTGACACGCCCCGGGCTCGCCCCGCCCCTTCCCCTCGGGCCGGGGGCCGTGAGGGGCGGTGGGCGGGGCCATGGCGGCTCGGGGTGTGCTGTGGCTCCTCACGGCTGATCCGGGGAAAGGTGTGCGGGAACGGTGTGTGCCCTTCCCGGTGTGGGACCGTCCCGCCTCCGCCTCCACCTGCGACCGGCCGCGGCCTGCCTGGCTGCTAAAACCACGGGAGTGTGTGTGTGTGTGTTCGGTTCAGTGGTTCAGAGTAATTTGCCGGAAATAAACTAGACGTCAGTTACCTAAGGAACATAAATTAAAGGCCAAGTTGTCTATGAGGCTTATGGCTAGTTATAGAGTACTTGTGTTAGTTACACATTAACTCCTTTCCCAGTAATCCTGTTGTAATCCAAGCATCGGAGCAAGCAGTTAAAAGGGTGTGTTTTTACCACTCTGTGCCGTCACTTGTTTTTTTCCAGATAAGACATTTAAAAAAGGCGTTTTACAAGCATGTGGAGCCAGTGATTTTTTTTTTTTTTTAAACAGACTGTCTTCATTTTAGAGCTGATCTGTGCGTGGCCAGGCTGTGACAGTTCCCATCGGACACGGTGCCTTGCCATGGGTTTCCTGATGTTGATACAACCACCTGAAATTCAATCATTTGCTCTAAACAAATCCATAAAAGACAACATAGTAAACTAGAACCTATGGACACAAAAATAATACATATATTATATCATGTATCCCACATATAATAATAATATAATTATATACCCCACATATTATAATCAAAAAGCTATTAGAAGATTCAAATCATGTTTGATACACGAGCAATTTGGTCCTAACCTAATGTTCATTTAAGTAATTAAGACAAAATACTTAAGGAGATTAAATACTGGCTTTTAAACAAATCCTTGCGCTTTTGCCTTGTCCGCCTACTTCCTTTCATCCAAAGTCAAACCATTTTTGAAGCACAGTGTAATTTTCAGCTTTATTAGAGATCTCATTTAGCCCAGAACCATTGCAATTAACAATTCCCATGGTAATGTCAGGGAAGAGCCACCAGAACAAAAAGAACAACTGTTCACCAGATATGTCAGTCTGCATCCAGCCAGTGATAACCTCTGTATTTTTTTTTAATCTGTATTTTAATCTGTATTTTTTTTTAACTGTTAAACAACTCTGCTCCTATAGAATTTTTGGGTTAATTTCTTAAACCCACATATTGCAATTGTTCCTACTTAACTTTAAAGAAATAGCTAGTGTAAATGAGGCAGAAAACAATTCTTACTTCATGCAGTTGTTTAATTCTTTATTTTTGTGTGAAACGTATTCTAATTTTGTGACAGATGTGGCATACTGGAGCAAAGCTTTCCAATTTGCAGGAGTGAAATAAATTAAAAAACATTTGTTATGACAAACATGTTTCTGCACCTTTAGCACAGAAAGGTGCCAGTGATATTGAAAGAAAATATATTTGGTTTTGAAGCTGCAGTCATAACAAAAAGACACAAGACAGCACCAAAGACTTTGGGAAGTCCCTCTGTGCTACCTAAGCAGCATATTTGATGCAAAACAAGTAACTTACATATATTGAGAAAGGGGATGTTACATGCAAATGCTTCTTTAATGGGAACATCTGATTATTTGATAGGCAAAATAATCAGCACTAAGATTATTTTAAGCCTCACGGGCAGCCCAGGCCACATAGATGGCTTGGCAGAGAAAAGTCATGGGCATTTTTTCCCCAGATACCTGCCCCTGTATTCCTGCCCCACAGCTTCTCTGGTTCCTCTCCCTGACCCATTTCTCAACTGTTTTTTGCTCCACAATTTTCTTTTCCTGCCACATCTTCTCTCTCTCTCTGTACCTCCCTGTGAAATGCCTCTGCCTGCAATTCTGTGAAATTAAATCAGATATAAATCCATAATGGGGATACACAACCTGTACGCAATTATTTACACATTTAGCTTTATTTACTATTTGTTAGTCTTGATAGATAAAAATTGAGCATGAACTGAAAAAGCTAAACCTCTGGGAGAGGTACCAACCATGCTGAGGCAGACTGGATATCAATCAGTGACAGAAACTGTGCTCTACAAAAATTCCAGAATAAATATTGATGTTTATGCAGCTGTTACAAGGCACCGTCAGAGATTTCTACGACCTGTTTTCATGACCAGTTTAGATGCCAGGAGATCTTTTGTAAAGCCCTAAACCTTCTTCAGGTAAGAATTTTGAGAGAGAGAACAAAGGAGAGGGCAGATAAAGAAGTTTAGAAGGACAGAGAGAGGTTGCAGAGAGAAGGGGACGGGTTAGGAGGGTCAGATGCAGAGATCGAGAGAAGCCGCCGCGGTGCGATTAGCAACATCCAGAAATGTGAGCGTGGACAGGTCTGGGGGAACTAAGGACGTGAGGTTAGACATGTCCAGAGAAACTGGGGCAGCGAGGGAAGAAGCATCCTCCTGAAAGGTGAGATTGGAGACATCCAGAAAAGGTGTAGGGATGAGATTGGGAACATCCTCAGGAGTTGATGAAGATAATCCAGAGGAGCGCTGAAACATGAAATAGTTAAAGTCCGTGAGGTCTAGAGATTCCGACGAGGTGGAGGAGCTGTACTCGGAGACACCTGGTGAGGATGGAGGGATTGTACAGGAAAAGTCCAGGGAAGCTGAGGAGGTGTGACTGGAAACATCTGTGGAGGGTGAAGAAGTGAGACTGGACAGGTCTAGAGAGAGTGAAGAAGTAGGGCTGGAGAAATCTGTGGATAAGGAGGTGACGCTTGAGAGATCTAAAGAGATTGAAGAACTGTCGCCAGACTGATCCAGAGAGGCTGATGAGGTGAGACTTGATAGGTCCAGTGAAAATGAAGAGGAGAAACTGGAGCGCTCCCAGGAATCTGAAGAGGTGAGACTGGAGAGCTCTAAGGAAATTGAAGAGGACGTACTGGAGAAGTCTGAGGAGAATGAGGATGTGAGGCTTGAAAGGTCCAGAGAGGATGAAGAAGTGAGACTGGAGAATTCCACAGAGGATGAAGAGCTCAGACTGGATAAATCCAACGAATCTGAAAAGGGGATTTTAAAGAGTTCCAAGGAGGCTAAAGTCTTGGCACTGGAGGGGTCCAGGGAGGCCAAAAAAGTGAGACCAAGTCGGTCCAGGTAAGTTGAAGAGATGACACTGAAAAGCCAAATAAATCCCCAACACGATGGGTGTTAAATCAGGAGTATTTTAAACAAAAGATCTCTATCATCACACCAAAACAAAAAGACAGCATGACCCCAAAAAATACTTTTTTGAAAATAATGATTCAAATTCTGTAGTTTCAAACTTAGTAGTTTCTCTTTTGGTGCAGAAAAGCTCCAGTAATAGGAGCCCACAGAATTACACATACAGTTGCAGAGAAGTCTTCTCTCCTGGCACGTCTGTCCTTGTTCAACCAAGTTTATTTTTCTGTGTAGCATGTGCAGGATTTGTTTTTGGAAGCTAATGATGTGCTAAACTGATTCTGTGTCCAAGAAAAACACAGTTCAGCAACACCAGTTCTAACTTATTCAGATAAACAGGTCTTATTTTGTTACCTTTCTTTTAAACCTCTGGATATAAAACCTGAGAGTAACAATAATTATTTGTGCTAGTCTGAATTGTTTTAATAAAAATATCATAAAGAGAAGTAATAGAAGGCAGACATGTGATTAAAAAGGGAACAGAACAGCTTAAATTTCAGTTCAAAAAGGTGCATCTAATTATAGTGTGAGTAGATCAAGAGGCTGATCCACAGCTGCCTCCTCTCGTCTCCAGACTGCAAAGCTCAGAGCACTCCGACCTGCAGCTGCCTCTCCAGACGGGCACAGGGGGGCACAAAAAGCTCTTCCCCCATCACAACCACGTTTTACCGACCAAGAAGGTGCAAGATACAGGTACAGGAGGCTGCAGGTGAGCACACCCCAGCTTTGCCCATGTTCTTACACAACCCACGTCCTGATGAGTGTGTAATGGATTTAACATAATCACCACGGGTGCAACTCCCACCCAGGTCACCTCTTAACCGCAGCAGGTGTCATCTGAACAGCCACTCAATTTGAATGGTGTCTCACTATGCAAACGTTAAAATCGTGGGGATTTAGCGCAACGCAAAAATTGCCACGCTAAAAAAAGAGCTGCTTGCACACCACTGATGACACCCCCAAAAGTTCTTGAATACATTTAACATTTATAGAAAATGCTTCTGTAATTTAAGAGCTGTTGTAAAGTGGTTGCAGTTCTTTCAAGAGTACGATGTTTACAGATCAAGAGGCAAAACAAATTACATTTTCCAAACATGCATAATTTATGATGAAATGACAAGTTTGCTTGCTGCCCTGTGTTTTTAATAAAACATAACATTAACCCCATGAGAATCCTTTGCTATCTAAAACCACTATAATTTTGTCACTATCTTTAACCTAAAAGGTTTCTCAAACGCATTTTACAGGGTAGAACAAATATTTTTTTTAAAAAAGGCAAATTACAATAATAAGCCAGCGTCCAACAGGCTATAAATTCCATCACCTCTTCACTGAGTTATTTCTGTCCTAATTTAAAATAACAACGTTATTGCACTTTTTCCTATGATATAACACTGACAAGAAACGTGGACTTACGGTCACCTTTGTACAAAATGTAGAGGTCAGTAATAACGTTTCCTACCTTGGGTAGCTGCGGATTTACCTCCTTTCTCTGCCTGGGTAAGCCATACTGGGGCTGTGCTGGTAAAGCTCTGCTGTTCTCTCTGCTGCTGACCCTAATCTGCAGCACAGCCACTGGAAATGATGCCACGCTGATGACAATACAGGTCATCTCCTGGTAAATCTCCTGTCTGAGCACAGCACTGCCCCGAGTGCCAGCAAACACCTCGCTGAAACCAGCTCGGGTCTGGAGATAAAGATTCAGTTCTGTGCTGTTGCCTATTACAGGACAGTGTTTAGAGTTGATGGAGTAGATCAAGACATAAATTCTCAACTTTTGGACTCCTGGATTCAAAGTAAAAATAATTTTGCCGCGTCATCCAAGCCTCAACTGTCCATTCTACAAAATCTGGCATAAATAGCCTGAGGAGGGACCCAGGATCTGCAGAGCAGAATTCAGGTACACTCAAATTTTAAAAATCTTGTGCATTACTTCCTCTTTTCATGTGTTTAATAACTTGTGTTACTTTCTAAAAGCGGTTATAACAAAATGGCATGATGGTGTAAGGTATTTTGTCCACAGCTGGTGCTCATGGTCCTCCTAAGGTAAGCAATTAGTTCAGCTTGGTCGTAATATGGAGCTTTACCTGTAGAATAATTCAGTTCTACAGCAACATGTAAGGCAAAGCATTTAAGATAGAAATTAACAGGTCCTGTGCAAGTGAAAGAACAACCTCCACCTTAAGAAATGGAAGGATTCTAAAATGACTCGCTGCTTCCACACAAGCTCTTTATCAGCACTCTTCAGTTCTTCCATAAAAGTGAACAACAGGTTGCTGACCTTCCCTTTGAACCAATGCTCTGTCAAGGCCAGATTGGAAATGTTGCAGTTATCACACAGTGGGTGCTCATGTTTACTGTATGTGACATTTATTGGAAATTTAAATGTAAGTACAGACCACAGGAGACAGATCAGCAATGTTGCAGGAAATGGTGGTTACAATTTTTCTGCTGTTTTGGAAGCAAACCCCTGGCTGGCGCTTGAAGCACTGATTTGTTCATATCACATTCCTCCACCTCTGCCCCTCAACTTCCCGTGTTCCTTCCCCTTTTTTTGTTAATTCTTCTTTCCTCCTGGTCACTCAGATCTGTTCCTCCAGCTGTAGCTGCTTTTTCTTCCCCCCCTCCTCCATTCCTTTCCAGCCACCAGAACCCAGAGCTCCTCGGCACTGCCCCTCTCAGCAGTGCTGCATTCATCCACAGCAACCACACTCACTGCAGTGACACGAACACAAATCTCAGCCCAAGCAGACTGAAAATCTTTCCACAGGACGGATTCTCCACAGCAAACTGTGAAATCTGGTTGCTAGTTAAAGCCAGATTTGCAGAAAAGCAGAGTTATTAAGAAGCAAAAAACACCACAACAGCTGTGAATGTGCATTTTAGGACACACATTCCAAGAAAAGAAGCCACTCACTCCAGGGGTTTCTTCACCTTCACCCCTCTCGTTTTAGATTACTCACCTCCTAGTTCTAAAACACAAATAGACCAGAAAGTTTCAGGAATTAGCCAGAATTAAAACAAAATTTTATTTAAAAAGCGCCACATACAGAAAGCCATACTCTGACAGAATGAAAATGCAGGCATATAAATAAAACAGAAGGAAGAAGTTGTTGAATGCCTGTAAAAATTCAACAGTAAGGTTTTTTTTCAGTGCAAGGCCAAACTGTGAGTTCTGTTATGCAGTCCTTAGTGCAGAAAAATTTGGAAATGAAAAAAACTGACTTTAGAATTTCAAATGATGCTAATGGCTGAGCAAACATATAAAATGAGTTTCAAGCCAAGCATTTTTATCAGAAATGATGGTACCATCAGAAATGACAGTTTTGCAGAAGTTTCACATATACTTTTAAAATTGAAATGTTGTTTCGGTTGTAATAATGTCCTGTAAAAGTATGGCAAATCTCAATGACTTCAATTAGTAAGGTAGTCTCAAACCATTTCTGTTTAGAAAAATATTCTGTTTAGAATAGTTAATTTTTAAAAGTTAATATATCTATATTCCTGTTTTCTTCCCCCAGCACAAACCTTACGGAAGTGTTGTTTGTTAAAATAAGCTCTGGTTCTCTATATAGCAGACACTACTTAATAGGCAATTTGATATAACAGAAATGGCATGCAAAATCAAATCTGCTGGGCTGGGTGACATTACAGTTCATAAAGGCTAAGAGGGTCTTGAAATCTCTTGTAAACTTAGAATGAAAATTCCAGGAAAAACCCTTGGGCAGCAAAATACCACCATCAGCTACATCTGGGCTGTGCCTTTGCATTTTTCTGTTCACCTTGAAGGAGCCTCGAGGGACAGAGTCCCTGTGAGGGGCCCAGGACATCCCGCAGAGCACAGACCAGTGCCAAGGGCTGACCTTTCAGTTCCTGCAGCCAGTGACTGGTGACAGTACCAAGAAACTGCAATGAGTACCAGGAAACAGAGACTGGAGAACACCCAGTGAAACCCTTGGCAATACGAAGGGCCTTGTACTGTGAGCAAATTAGTTCAAAGGGGAAAGGGATCTGGAACTCAGAACACTGGTTAAAGTAAAGGACAACACAATATCCAGTGGATGGAGCAGGTTATTTCTGCAACGTGATCAAATTAATGAATCTATTGTTAAATACTACTTCCTCTTTTGTTTTGTTTCCTCAGCCACCTTCAGAAAGGTTTTTTAGTCTTTAGTTGGTTCTTTGAAGTGAACACCTGCTACTGCAGCAGCTTACAAGATTTTAAGGCTCTATGCTTACTGTACCTTTATGTAATGGGCTTTTAGAAATGGAGATAGTTATTGTAGAAGTTTAAGATAAAATTTGATTTTAAGGTACTGCATGCCCAGCTCATTAATTTGCATTTAGGAGCAGGATTTAGGTCTTGGTAGATAGGTAAGAGACACTTTGATGTTTTACCTATAGTGACTGAAAAACTATTTGAGTACCGTGGTAGTTCAACCAGTCAAGTTAAAAAGCTTATCAAAAAATATTTTGTACATTCTTTTATATGTCAAGCATCAAGTAATAAGCTTTCTGTAAAACCAAGTTGTGTCACACAACTGTCAAAAATCAACAAGAAGAACAATGCTGGAACAACCATTCTGCTTAATTTTGGGCTTGGTCCCAAAAGAGGTAGTCCGTAAGTCACACAAAAAAATAAAAGTTAGCCTAACATGCCAGTGTCCTCCACCATATGCAGCCTCACCACTAAATGAGGCTATTTCATATCTGCAAACATTATAAATTAGTGTTCATGTAAATACAGGAACTACACTTGAAATTTATTTCTTCATCTGTAACCACAATGGGGTCCAGCTGACCCGATGTATTAAATAGCCTTTGAGCCTCAGCCTTGGTAAGAATTCAGCTTTTCTCCAGATTAAATTTATAACATGCCTAATACACACATCCTTTAAATAATAAAGGATCCATGTATTTAGGCCTGGAGAGAAGCTGCAGGTCATTAAGCCTCGTTAGTGACACAGGTCTAAGAACTATCATCATTTCTCTACAAATGCTGCTGCTGCCATCGAGTTCCTCATGGTTCCTCTTGCTGAAGCTGCAAACTCTTCAATTTCAGCATTCAGTCTTTTAATTACCCATTCCAATGCTTCACGGCCCTACAGTTAAAAAAAACGTTTATTAGTGTGTAAATCTTAGTAAATAAGTAAATCAGTTAAACTCTTACTGAAAATGACTAAAGACACAGTAGTTGAAAGAGGAAGGAACAGAAATACATGCCTCTGTTATTTGTTATTTCAATAACTGGAGTACTGCTGGAACATATTTTGCCTTACATTTCATGAAAACAATTCCCTATATCAGCAGTTCTCACATTATGATTCACAAAAGACTTTTTACCCAGACTGCTTTATCGTTCTCGAGGCTGAACTCAAGATATCTTGGGATTGCCAGAGGACAGACTCAACTGAAATACTGTTTGATTGCTCCCACATAACTATTTCAGATCTGTATGATCTGTAGATGCTTTTTTGACAGCAAAAACAAATAGATGGCATCAGGAGGGCAGCAGCAGAATGACAGTGTCACAGTGCTGGGTGAGTGGAGATGTTTTATCTAGTGAAGATCCAGAGATCTTTGCCAGTAACAATTTATTATCTCCATTCACAAGAGGAGAAAGAAGAGGAAGTTCAGCATGTTGAGCATTCAGTCCCTGCAACAAAGGCAGCAGAACTATGTGGCCCCTTCCTAAGATTGCTGACAAAGCCATAAAGTAAAACAGAGATCTTTATTCCCTTTGACATTTAGCCAGTGACCACACATTTTACACAAAGGCCATACTTACTTTTTTAGCATTGGAAGAAATTGTGTTTGCCATTAGCCCTTCTAGGTAACTGCTGAGACTGACACCTTTTACAGATATTATTGCTTCTTGTGTCAGAACGGTTCTGAAACAGAGAGCAGGAAACTGAAATACTCTGAGTAGTTTAAAAAAGAAACTCCATCCCCCCCCTACAAGTACATTCCCTCATCAGCTTTGCTAACACAGAACCTCTTGCCCCCTGAACACAACCCACCTCCACACTGTATAAGTAAAGCATTATGCTTCTACTTATAAAATAAAGCCTAAGAGAGCTCGCCAAGCCCAAGTCTCCCTTTGTGGCTCTCAGCCATTTCCATCTTTAGCATCAGGATGTTAATAGTGGAACCAGATTTGGAGTTCCAGTATACTGGGAAAACAGTATTAAAACACCCCCTTCAACATTAGGGATTGAACATTTCTGACTGTCATGACAGAAAAGAGCTCCAGGGTTAGAAATCCCCAGAATGACCCTTCAGAACTATCACCACTTCCAGCAGTACAGACTCACTAACTTGCCTTAAAAACCCTGAGCAACCACCAAAACACAAACCTCCAAAATCAAGAGGTTAAAGGCACTGTTTCTAGTGCAGATCTGTGCTCAGGCTGCCAAAGAGATCAGGAACAAGGAGCTGAAAATTGCAGATGTACACAAACTCAGTTCCAGACAGAACACCCTGAACTGGACTCCAGCACAGCACGACCCAAAGTCCCCCAGTGACCCTGCAGAACCAATGTCACTGCAGGAAGTGACAGTCCATTTAATCCTGTTTTAGACAATTTACTGTAACAGAGGCCATGTAAACCTCATCTTCTGATCAAGGGAAACCAGGGACATTTTCAAAGCAAAATCCAGTAGTTGTGGGCAATCTTAGCAGGGAGGTACTCACTTGTGTGGTTCATGAGGGTGTGGCTTATAGACAAGCCTCTCATCCACCGACACCAGGTTTGTAAATGAAATCTGTAGAACACAGGACAGGATTACCCCTTGACACAAATAACAGAGTACTACAGAGAGCAAAATGTGATGTGATTGGGAAATGGTCACAGTGTACATACACCAAAAGGCTTTAAAACATTTTTTCCTAACACCAGCCCCACCCCCAAAACTCCTCCTGCTCATTAGTATGTTCACAGCTTCAACAGTGACATGTTCCAAGAGCCAAGTGGCTCCTTCCTGAAAAACAGAACTCATCAACTATAACCACATTACTTAAACCTTTAACTTGTATTGTTCTAATGCAATTTTCAAGTTATTTTCAAGATGATTTTCCTTTTCACATGTACAAGGTGCTGTGACACTCTGTGATCCATGTCAGTGGCACAAACACAAGTACTTACATTACAGGATTTAAGCTCCATTGTTTTTTTCACAGGGTCAACAACAGAGTGCTCCTGCACATAGGTCCTTGTCCTGCAGGTGCCGATGAGCTGGGGACAGGCAAAGAGAGATGGGATCAGTTCCACTGCCCCACTGCAGTTCCTCATGCCTTTAAATGCCCAGGCAGTGGTTTGCGGTTGAACAGTCACCACGAGAACACAAACAGGATTTAGTTGAAAACAAAACCAGGATTTAGCTGAAAACAAAGCTGTTCAGGTGAGGTAGATCTCATTTTCCAGATGGAAGCAGACTGAGATCCACGCAGCTTTTGGCTACCAGGGTCACTATGTGCTGCTGTTAAGCTTTCCCAACACACAAATGCTTAAACCATTAAGCTTTTAAATCATTAAAGTTACGAAATGATACACATCTATGACAACAGCTGGCTCAGAAGCTTCCCCTCCCCGCGGCGTCACTTTCCGCCTGTGACACAACACCCACCGATTTCACAATGGACGGAATTCCCCACTCGGTGCTCAGGAGCCGGTGGCTGTGCAGCTTCCCGCTGGCATCCACGTGTCTGTCCAGAACATCGACTCCCACCACGCTGGGGTTCATGGGGTTGGGGTATTTCCTCATGGCAGCTGTCATCACGGTTTCCCAGGGGTGACTGCCCAAACACAATCACGGCATTAAGTTGCACACCTCTGTTTTCAATAGGATTATAGCTTTCCCTGGAGAAAAATCTCTATTTCGCTGACTGAGCAGTGCACATGAAAATCAAGTATACAGCACACCTGGTTAATTGCGTGTGCCGAGTTCTGTTATGACTCGATAAGAATGTTTTCCCTGTGACACCATGCTAAGACTGCACTTTATCCCGATTTTCGTAACACTGGAGTGATTTATTAAGTGCCTACTTCCCTCTAGCGAGTTTTCCCTTCAGATTATTTTTAACACAGCTGTTCTGGAGCACCTGAGCCCCGACACCACGAAGGGCCTCACGGTGTGTTCGGGCAGCGCTGCCCCGGGCGGGCGGGGGCAGCACAAGGACGTGCTCGGTGCCGACAGGTACAGCCCCTGCCGAGCTTCCGCAGCCCGTGACCCGGCCCGGCAAGGACGCGGGGGGAAGGTCAAGGGGAGGCCAGAGGCCGCGGCCGCCGGAGCGGGGCTGCGGCGCGGAGCTCCCGAGGGTCGGCCCTGGCGCGGCGCGGTGCCCTCACAGCCCCCGGCCCGCCGGAGACGGCCCCCCGCGCCCGAGGCCGGCCCCACCGCCGCCC
>VXBN01001789.1:247911-264038 GCA_013397395.1 Sinosuthora webbiana | reverse complement strand
CCCGGCCCGGCCGGGACCGGGCGTGAGGGGCGCGCCCGGGGGTGGCACCGGCGCCTCCGCCGCCCATCGCGCGAACACGGGGGGGGTGCGGTCTGTGAGCCGCGCTCCGGTCAGGCCGGGGCTCTGCTCGGGCAGGGCGGCGAGGGGCGGCGGGGCAGGGGCTGCGAGTGCACTATGACGTCAGCGCGGCCGTAGGTGGCCTATGACGTCACAGCGCGGCGGCGTTACCGCGCTGGGCCGGCAGGGGGCGCAGGCGGGGTGTGACGTCACGCGCGGGGGGCGCGGCCCGGCCGGTTTTGTAAGAGATTTCGTAAGGGTTTCATAACCCGCGCCGCTGCCAGCCCCGCGCCCTGTCACCGCGGGACGGTCCAGCCTCATTCACGGTTCCATCAGGGAGCGGCCTCGGCACCAAACACACCCACACGCGTTTCCTGGCGCGCCATCAGGCGCTTTCTCCTAAAACTCTCGACAGCGTTGGGAAGTGCCGTGAGTTCGGTGAAAACGGGGCTTTTGTCAAAGAGCAGGACAGCGTTTCATGCGCACAAAGAGAGAGTGACCTCTGCGCACTCGTAACCGCACAGAAATAGCCTCAGTGGAAAAGCACGAGGGGGAAACTTCCCAGAAACAGACTGTGTGGCACAGGGACATCGCTGACAGCCGCTGCCTGCCAGAAACCCCGGCCAGCCCGTGCCAGGACTCACAGCCGTGGGCATCCCAACATCACATCCAGCAGCTCTCTTACCGAGAGGCTTCTATTTAATGATAAAAACCACGTTCAGCCAGTAGCAAATACTTAAATGAGAGCTGTTAAGAGAATAAATTTTTGCTGGGCATACCTGTCTTGATCCTGTTTTTCCCTGACTCTTTCACCTCATGGACTATTCCTAACACGCTGCTGATCTGTCAGAGTGGACAGAGTTATTGCTGGGAGATGGTGATCCAGCTCTAAATCCACTGTAGCTTGAATACCCACTGAGTGATTTTTTTTCAGCTGGAGAATTTTGCAAAGGATGTTAAAAATGCAGAGCATTTCGAGAGGTCTCAGTGTGACACAGAGTTGTGGAAGGTGGAGACCCTTAAATCGGCAGGGACAGTGCAGCAGGTACCCATCCCTTGTCCATCAGGCTGCCTGTAGCTTCTCCAGGGTTTCTTTTCTGTAAAAGAAAAGCTGTCTACTGGAAGCAAAGCAAAATGTCATCTCCAAGAAGGAAGCCTGCCAACATATGGCGCAAATTAGGAGCTAGATTTCAGCAGTTCTTGCTCACATAAACTTCAGGCTATTTTAACAAGATTTGTTAAAGTAGGTTTCTATATCTGAGTGATACCAAGTGTGGGACTACTTATAAACCTGCCTTGTAAGAGAAATTAACACCATTATAAATAATACAGCCAGACTTTATGAAAATAAAATGCGCATTTGTAACTGCAGAATAAAAAGTGGCACATCCTAAACATTAGAATTATTTACATATGTCATAATACCATAAAATCCAGTATTTTTGCCCCTATATATTGCCATTACCTGTCTAATAACTGAAATAAAGGAAAACATTCTGTCAGTTGTTTGTCCAGTCCTAGACAGTAGGACTGGACAAACAAAATGGTCACTGAGGATGATGATGGACACCTACAAGAGAATACAGAAATCTGTGGAAACCCATGATGAGATTCTTTAGTCCATATGTGTCTTATAGGGGCTGTTTGCTCTCAACTGCTAAATGCAGCTGATGCCTGAAATGAGCCTTGTGAATCTACATTTCAGATTTTGGCAGAGCAATCCCCTTGGCATGGGTAAGAAACAGTGGAAGTTGCCTTAGGAATTCTGTGGGAAAGTGCTCTGAGGTCCCAAACAATTTATCTGCTCAATAAGGCTTGAAGGTTCTGTATTACCAGGCCCATATTTGCCAGTAGGCAGGTGTGACTTGTCCCCTTTTAGCAGCCTCATAGAAACCTCATCATTTTGACCAAAAAGCATAAATATCAGGAAATAACTCAATCCAAAGGTCTCTTTATCTCCAGCATTATATCCAGGTCATTCCTGCTCTCCATAGTGGGTACCAAACCCCCAGATTGTCAAATCCAATTAGGCCCACCCAGATAGATAAAAATGCAGGCATTGTGTTTCTGTGAGGAAAGCAACCACCACCCTGGTTCACAGTCCTGCTCCAGACATCAACCAGCCCACTCTGCAGCACGAAACGTCACTGAATTCAACCCTGAAAAGGGTTTGGTGACAATGGCAGTGACTCAAGCTGCACTTCTGAGGGAAATGAATGCGAGCCTGAAGTGCTTCATGAATTGTGTAGAGGTGACACTGCAGGGGACTGACACAGAGAGGGGTGACTGGGGAATTCTGTACTCACCTGCTGTACTCCCTGTCATGGGCTCTGGTTGCTTCCCTACTTCAGGTGTCACAACCCTGCACTTTTCACAGGACAGCTGAGGTGTTTACTGTTTCTTACATTTAAGAAAACTGTATTTTGTGGTGTATTTTCCCCCCTGTTGTATTCTGAAATATGGCTGTGCTGCAGAAACATTGCACAAGTTCCTTGATCTGAAATCCAATTTTTATTTGTGTTGAAATATTGGTAATCACAGGCAATATTAATAAAAACCATTCAAAGGTCTTGCTCTTTTCTTGAGCTGGAAAAACAAGTTCCCACTCCCTCTGTCAATCTGGCAGTTGTAATGATAGAAAACTGTCAGTGTTTTCCAGAAATACCTCTTCAGTGACCTTCATTATACAATTCTTCGTGGCTGCCCATCTATAAACACTCTTTCATCAGCTGTCAATTCAGTATCTCAGCCTCCTCATGCTTGGCTGTATTTTCTTGAATGTACTTCTTAAAGAAAACGTTGTTGGATAGCAAAGCTCCTTTTCAGTGCTTCCAGGACTGGCTCCTTAATGCCTGGCAAGTCATAATGCATCCCTCATGGCAAGGTCACACCAAATGGTGCTTTTAATAAACAAATTCTGCCTATATTGGCAGAAAGAAAGCACAACAACACCTCAGTGCAGGATGGTGCCAACTCCTCTAGCTTTGCCCATGCTTTAACAGGAGTTTTGTTCAAGTGATTTTGATCCTTCCAGATTTCTGATTAATATCTGAAGGAGACACCAAAGGGGAAATGGCACCACTGCAGAACATTCTGGAAAAGTGGTGTTAGGCAGTGTTTCCATGATGAGACATTTATTAGGTCAGAACAGAGCTCACACTGTAGCAGGGATTAACATTCACATGCTTTGGTGCATCTCTTTGTCTCTTCAGAGGAATATAAATGGAATAAAAATAACACTCCAAAGCCCTTCACCTTCCTTCTTCAGTACAGATGTTGTCCCAAATTCCTCATCACTGAGGCCTGTAGCCCTCACTTGACCCAGGGCAGAGGGGAAGGACCAGAATGCAGCAAACAGCACCTGAGAGCTCCCTGAGCTCCATGAAGCTCACAGCCTCAAGCAGGGGAGCTGCACTGCCAACCTGCCCCTGTGCAGCTGCCCTGCAGCTCTGGGCAGGCTGTGTGAGCTGTGTGAGCTGTGTGAGCTGGCCCTGGGGCCACCTGAGGACAGTTATTTCTGTGCTGGGGCTGCTGCTCATGTTGCTCTGGGACAGCTCTTCACGTGGCCAGGACGAGCACTGTGAGGGAGCAAGGCAGATAAATTTCTGTTTGCACAGTGAGCCATAAATGAGATGGGAAAATGACAGGAAGGCCGTGCTAGTGCTGCAGAGCAAGAACAACTCATCAGGGCTGGTTTGGCCAGTGCTGTGCACCCCCAAAACACCCACTGGAACCAGCTTGGCCTTAGCCAGACCTGCAGCATTCTCTCAGTTCAGTGCATTTGTTCTTCACCTGCTGGCAAACACTGAGTTGCTGTTTGTATCACACAGTTCAGTTCAACTCAATTATAACACAGAGCAGTGTAAGACAACCAAATGCCTGTATTTGTTTCTGTGCTTTATCAGTTGACCAGGAGAGTTTTGTTTTCTATCCTGTAGTATTTACTTCCTCCCTCAGTTTGAAGAAAAAACAGCTTATAGAAATAGCCAACAAATCCCCTTCCTGTAGTCCTTCATGTTCCACCAGAAATAGCTGTCAAGTTGCCTAGGAAATACAAATAAACTTTTTTGCAGATTATAATTTTCTATCTTGACACTAATACCTATCACTCCCTAAGAAGAGATGAAATGCCAGTAACCATATCAGCTTTCAGAGAAGAGTTGCAGGTGTTTATATAATAACCAAGAAATCAGTTTGGATAGATTCCTGCCTTCTGTGTGGAAAAACCACAAGAGGGGGGCTGGATCACATGTGTTGTCAGTGTATTCCACTCTTTGTGTGTCCCTGTGAGAACAGTCTTTTAGATTTCAATTTGCACAAGTCCTTATCTGTGATGAAGTAGCTTTTCTTTCCTTTGCAGGTATTGGTCACCACGGCTACAATTACACTGCACAAGTCTCTGGGATGTGATTTCAGTAAAGCTGGTCCAGTGTCTCAGGTAACGGAAATGTCTCAGGGAAAACCTGAGAACAACTGAGACGGTAAATGTCCTGCTGTAAACCTGTGCACTCAGTGTCAGATAAGAAACTAAATGTTTCCATTTAGTGCTTCATGGAAACAGTGAGGAGAGCCAAGG
This sequence comes from Sinosuthora webbiana, assembly GCA_013397395.1. NCBI lineage: Eukaryota > Metazoa > Chordata > Aves > Passeriformes > Sylviidae > Sinosuthora > Sinosuthora webbiana. The sequence goes on along the minus strand of VXBN01001789.1, from coordinate 259,405 downwards.
ACATCATTCACAGGATGCTGCTGAGGAAGCTCTTAACAGGTGAGAGATATCTTTAAAAAATTGAAAGGAGTCTTTGGTTGGAGAGAGAATGGCCTCTTCATTTTGACCATGGATTTGCTTTTTCTTGGAGAAGCTCTGAAAGGCAGAGTTGCAGTCAGAAGTGATATGAGAGAGTGGTATAGGAGGTGGTAAATCTCCCATCAGATCCTACCATGGATCTCCCGTGGCACCCCCAGAGGGAATGGCACAGCCCAGGGAGCCCCTCTGCAAATTTACAGGACATTCAGACTGAGCATCATGGGATCAATAAGCAAAAGCATTTAATATTCCACTCACATTTGAAGTCATTGTTAACGAGTGAAAAATAAATCACAAATATCACATCAGTGATAAGATCTTCAGAAACCTGTGGCCACCTGACGTGGAAGGATGGCTTGGGGTCTGAACTGCTCATTGGGGATGCTGCTACACTGCTGCTGCTGCAGCTCATTTTTAGCTGATTGGACTTAAGGACATCAAGGGGAGACTGAGATTTTGTTACCTGTCATTTAATATCTCTCCCTTCCCCAAATGCCACTGCACACCTTGAAGAACTCTGCCCAAATCCCACCAATATCCTGCCCCCCTCTTAATAAATTCAAACCCAGACATTTTCTTTGCTTCCCGACACAGAGTTTAAGTTAGGTCATATTAAAAATGTGCATTCTTAATAGAATGATCTGGGACAAACAATTGATTTTCAGATCCTTTTTATTTTATTCTTCTGCCATAAAATGTGCCAAAAGGCTTAGAGCTGCACACCTTCAGAGTGCTGTTGCCTCATATACCTTCCTTACCCAGCATGTGATCTATCTCCTGCAGTTGGGAAACACTGTCTAACACTGCCTACACTAACCAGGCTCTGGCACTGTTTATATAATTTGAATGCAAATAATTATTTTTCTTATCAGCTTCCTCCCCCACCTGACAACATCCAAAATGTAAACGCCCTGCACATAGGATCCCACCCAGCTGGCCTTAGCTGCTTCTGACACTCACTCTTCCACCTGCCCTCTGGGCTCCTTTGTTTTAACACACTCAAATTTCCACAGAGAAATGATTTACCACCTTACACAGCTGTGCTTGGCTTTATGTTTGGCAGCAGAGGTCTTCAACAGGTAGTACATGGCCCTTAAATGGCTTTTGGTGAGGCATGATCTGGTCTCAATTTAAAAACTGACTGAGAATTTGTAACAAGGTAGGTGCTGTTCGACTCATTTTGACTTTTTAATTTCGGCTGTGCAGCTGCCTTGACTTGCAGAGTTCAGGCAGTTGGATTGTGGCTCTACAAACATGTTGTCAGTGTCAGGAGTGTGAGCAGCAGCTGCCACCAGGTGTTAGACTGAGCACAGGTCCACGGTGGTGCACGGCTGGTGGATGAAGGGGACTGTCCTGTTGTCTGGGAAACAGTCTCTGGAATTCTGAGAATGTGACAGATCCCAGCCAGATAATGTTTGCTCTTGCAAGCATCACAAATGTGCATGTGATCAAGTAGGCAGATGATAATCACATGTTATCACCCACAACTCATGAGCAAGCACAGTAACAGCACAATTAAAGACAAAACCACAAATTTTAAAGTACTTTGAAAATGCTGATGGTTTTATGTTGTTTGGAGATAATCATGTTTCTCCCCCAGTGATCCTTGTGTAATTCACAAGATGACAACAGTTCATATAAAAACACTGAGCTCTCAAACATTTGTTGAGTGCAGCTTTCAGTGCAAAGCCTGAAGAACCAGTGACGACAGGTCACGTTCAGAATTATGTATTAAATCACAAACACAACTCGTGGTCTTCAGACCTTGCTCCTGTGTCCAAAATTTCTATCAAACTCTTTGTTTTAGAAATCTTGTGCTCCATCAGCTATCTTTGGACATGGTTTAAAGAAACCACAACCTGGAAATAAAAGTTGTCACTTTGTCATACACCAAGTACCGCATGGGGGTGGCCACAGCCATCAGTGCTGACATCTCAGCTGTCCCCAAGACAATGATCAGGTCAATTATAAACCCATGGCTGACCACACAGTTCTGGTGAAGACAAGCCATTAAACCGTTTTTCCTTCAAAGTTTTGTAGGCCAGAGAACAGGTGGATCCTGGATTTAAGAATATTTTTGCTGTCCTTAGTGATGGGATTGTATTTGTTGTTTCTTTGCAGGGGGAGGATCCAGTCTCAGCAGTTGAGGACACAAGACCTCCTCTCTGGGACCTCAGTCCCCAGATCTTTAATAGGAACAGCAGCTTAAGGCTCAGTCCCAGCCTCTCCTCTGGGCCTGACAGTGGGAATTCCCAACCCCAAGCTGAGAAGAGATGTTGGTGTTTGGACAGGACTGAAAACTCAGAGGGAAACAGCGAGCACGGAAGTCAAAAACTGCACCTGAAAATGATCCTTGTCCTTCTGGGGATGAGCCACTCTGACAGTTTTAAATTTTTAATATCTTATCTGGTTTCCTGTTTGTAGCTCCGCTGAAAATATTTCTCTTTTCCAAAGAGCCTTCTGAGGGATTCTCATGAGTTCATTTCATCCAACTTAAGGGATAAACTATAAAAGAAAAAGAAAAATATTAATCAGATAGGAGAGTTTAAGATGGAAACATAATGCAAAGAAAGTAACAGAATACTCTTCATGCACAGTTGGGACAAAAGTATTTTCTTTCATGGTATGCTCTAATAAACATATTATACTGTAAAGTAAGCAAACTCTATAAAATCTTCACTAATGTAAAAATCATAGATTCCTTTTAGAAAAGTGAAAATCAAAGGCCATGGGTTGGTGTGATCAAAACTGTCCAGTCCAGCTTGATAAAATACCTGAATCTGCATCTCCTGTAACCACTGTGTGACACTCCAGGCCATGGGGGCTTTCTTATGTGCTTACCTGTGAAATATTACAGCACTTAGGGAAAGTGAGAGGAATATGTGGGAATACTTATAATCTTGGAAATCCTGCAAAAGAACTCCACTACATTCTGTCCCGATCCAAAGCCAGACACATTTAGCAGGCCTGTACAAACCTGCTACACACAGACCAAGAAAATTGGAGTCAAACATATGCAACAACTTGAAGAGGACCTAAGAATTTAGTAAATATTGCAGGAACATCTGAGCTGTTAAATATCCATTTGGAGACCAGCCCTGGGTGTGTTGCACTTGTGAAGGACAGCGAGTCAAATCCTCACAGCCTGGACTCAGCCCTCAGACCCTTCTAGGCCTGTTAATTAGCACAGCCTCATTAGTGATGATTAATTAGAGAGCCCTTTGAGAGAAAACAGCTTTTTCACCATTGTGCTGCTGAAAGGAAGCTGTCTGCAACTTAGTGTTTCAGCAATAATAAAAGGAATAAGCCACGTGTATAAATAAAAAAAGGAAAAGTTGAATTCATGCACCGAGAAATCATCAAATTCATCCCGGTATGATTAAGTCAGCTTGAATTAATCCATCCCCTGAGGATGCATATATGTTCTGTTACATGAGTACAGAGTCCAAAATGTTAACAGACAGCTAGAAACTGAAGTTAAAAATATTTTTAAAAGGAATAAGTAGTTTTAGCATTGACTGCTCTTCTCACAAAACCATTTAAAATGCAGTTTTTTATATCTAGGTCTTGCACAGTGTACATTAAAGCACTTTCTACCTAGCTGCCTCAATTTTTTTTTCTCTAAATTGAGTCATTTAGGAACCACTTCCAAGTTGCTGCACAAGTAAGTGATATTTATCTCAGTTCTAGTGCACTGATTCAATAGGATATCCAGCAGGTTCATGATTAATAAAATAGAAAAAATGGAGTTTAAGTGTCTTAGTGCCAATGTTTGGTTTCCATTCTCAGAAATAGGAGGAATTCTTATATACACTTTCAACTGATGAAAAATTCTGAGTATCCAGGAGCCCTCTGAAATACACAAAATACTGTAAAGCAGTAATTATTAAAAATAAAGGTCTATAAAAGGCAAGAGGAAGAGCACAGCTCTTTTTTTTTAATCAAGATGTGCATTCTATGTGTCTTCAAAGCCAGGAGCTCCCAAATGTGCAGTGGGATGAGTAGCATAGGAACGGGAAAAACAAATACTGTGTGACCAGCTGGACACTCCTGAGCAGACGGACTCACACAGGGATTGGTGCTGCCAGATCCATCACTGAGGGGAGCAGCAGGCAAGGAGACTTCTAAGGAAAATGATGGTATTAATAAAAAGCCTCCACAAAGCTTCATTAATCACAAAACTTGGAGACGACCCAGTATCAGCAACGGCTAAAATTCATTTCATTTGCTTACTCCAAAAACCAGTGTTTGTTCCCGTTATAAATGTGTGTTTCAGTGTCACATATCTTAATCGTTGCTGATAAAAAGAGGCTGTAAATATTTTAAAGGAAAAAAAAATAGATGTTGATGATATTGCTGAGGTATCACTGCATCCCTCTCGAGAGGAGAAAAGACTTGGGTTTTGAAATCGATACATTTCTGATTAGCTTTTGTTTTCCTGCTTCCCTGAAGTCCAGGGGAGGTATTTGAATTATACTCACAAATTCATTATTTTGGGGTGATTTCTTTATCCATTATAAAATGCTGTTGTAATCAGCGACATTCAGATATTCAGTGTTAGGAAGTGTTCCCTTTACCAGCCATAATAACCAGTATTTGGTGCAGGAATAAAGAGATAGGATGTAACCTTCTTGAGATGGTTTGGGTTGGAAAGGACCTTCTTGGTGTGGATGATTTTGATTAAAGAAAAAAAAAAAGATGAAGATGAAAAGTGTGAATTTACAGTCTTAAGTTGCAGTAACTACATAGAAAAATTCGTGTGATTGTGTTGGAAGCTCTTTACAACTATTAACCTGAACAGCACCTTTTAGTTGTGTTCCTGATTCTTTGATGGCTTTATTCAAGAAAATACAAAATACTCATGCCCACAGAACTCTAGTGAAATACGTAAGTAGTAGTAACTCAGATGTTACAAACATGAAAATGTTGAGGAGATTTTCTGGGATCAACTAAGGACTCAACTCCCAGGAAAAAAAATTAGTGGGAGTTGAGCTTCCAACTCACATGTTATCTTTCCCAAAATCTGTCTCGGATGGCTTTTCTGAGACAAAGAATGGTTCACCTGGAATTAAAATGTGAGAACTCTCAGTTCAGTCATGTGAGCCACATTTGCTCCCTGCACCTTCTTATGTTTTGAATTTCACTTCCATGCTGGCACAAGGGATGGGTGTGTGAAGGAGTCCTTGCACAGAACATGACATCAAAATTTGCTTTCCTGAAGCAGTTTTATAAATGGTTGTTGGGGAGGACAGATCCATCTTTCCCCCGAACCTTTGCAGATGGTAGGGATTAGGAGAGGTTGCTAATTATTGAAAGAGCAAGGTAATTCTAATGTATATTTTTTTTTCCATTGCTGTATTTCTAATTTGGAGAAGCCTTGAGGAGTTTATTAAATTGCCATGTACTTCAGGGATTTAGTTTTTATTAAAATGAATCCTGAAAGGATAATTTAGCAATGGATCTTCACAAAAGACCATCACTGGAACATAGACACGAGTTGAGCTGTTCAGATGGCTGTTTCCATAACAGCACACAGCTACAGCAGCTCCTCAGAGACACAGGATGCTGTTTCTATGGTAATAGAATGTCTGAGCCTCGAGGCTGCACACAAATCCACTATGAAAAAAACCCTAATATTTTAGATTCAAGAGACTTCCTTGTTCACACTTCTTTGTGTTTAGCCACTTGCCACCTTTTTGCTATGCCTAGATTTTAGGTTGGTGACTCTCTTGCTTTTCTGAAACAATAGGTGGTATCTGGACATTCTGTCTGTCCACCTCTTACAGCTTTTTAAGCTGCTGGTTCGTTTTCTTCCAGTTCCAGTGTGGCACTGCTGTGTGTCTGGCTGGGGCTCAGCACAAGGAGTGGTGGCACATCCATGCAGTGAATTCAGCTGCTCTCTGTCCTTGGCTGAGGGCAGGAGGGGCAGGAAAGAAGGGCTGGGGGTACAGAATATGCACTTGTGGTGCTTTGTGAGCACCTCAAATAAGTAAATGAAGAGTTCTGGAAGGCAGCACAGGAACAACTTCAGGGTGGTAGGAGGGTGCACAGAGCCACAGACAGTGTAGGAGTGTCACTTTTTGTCTCAAAACATGAATTATGTCCCTGCTAAGTAATGCCAGTCGTTAACAATGCTGCTACTCTCAATTCTTTGTGCCTTTCCCGTCCTCCTGCATCCTGAGTTGCCTAGATCCTTGGCTGTAAAAATTCTTCCAGATTATTCTACTGGGTTCAAATCACAAAGGATCTGTAATACGTTAATACCGAGCAGATTCACAACAGAACCCGTGCACTCCTTTGCAGGAGACCACCAGAAATTGAAACTAATCCAAGCAAAGAGCATTACTATTACTATTTTCAGTAATTTCAGAGCACCACGTATGGAGCCTGAGTCTGGATGCAGCGAGTCTGGATGCTGAAGACTTTTCTGAGCGTGTACCCAGGATTTCAGGACAAGGAGATAACACGGTAATAGCTGAAAAACTGCTGATACAATTTCGGTGTCTGCTTTTGAAAATCGGAGCCATTAATGGTGTCAATAAATTTGAAAAAGTCATGGTAATCCAATTACTGCTATTTTAAAACACTAAGGTTCCTTTGTAGCTATGGAAACAAAAATGCAGACATTAATGAGCAAGGGGGAAAAAAAACCCTGGTGTTTCCTTGACGACAGATAAAAGCAAAGCTCCATGAGACCCAAAGGAGAGAGGGACAGAAATACCTCTCACCATGGCAGACAACTGAAATCCAAGTCCAGTGCAATAATAAACTTCACTCTGCCAGGAGTGCTCTTTCACATGACTGCTCCCTCCCTTTATCCCGCAGTTATCCATGCATGAGGCACTCAGGGTAAGAATTACAGCCTTAAAGCACAAGATGAGAACTGGAACCCTCCTGGGGCACTCCTGGGACAGGTAAACGTTGTGTGGAACGTGGAGGAGCTTCTCACACCCCAGGGTGAGAGGCAGAGTTCCAGATCTGAGCCTGCCCTGGTGCTCTGCAGTGTGGATGTGACTCATGTGCTCCACATGAGCTGGGCGTGGGCACAGGGGACACCACTCTGGCACCCGCAGGGGTTGAAGAGCTCCTGTTCCCTGCAGTGCATCCTAAATTCAGTGTTCATATATTTAGATATAGCACCTCTTCTCCCAGGGAAAATCTGTATAACTGTTGGATAAAATCATGACACAGATACAAGCAGTGTGCAACTGCAACTTAATTGTTATCACTTGGAATTCAGCTGGCAGCTCTCACAAAATTCACAAAATATTTTTTATCAGAGGAACTCAGCATTGTTCAAAGATAATGTAAGAGTGGAACTGAGAAAGAGCTAAATAAGAAAACACCAGTCAGGCTACAGGGCTATTTCTCAGTGGATAGCATATGGCATAATGGAATATCGATATGTAAAATGATTAATAAATTAATAAACAGAAGAGGTGGTTGGCAAGTTTCTCCCAGGCACTTTGGAAGAGCTGAACTTTCAAAAAAGGTCTCATTTTAACTCTACCCAGCTTATGGTATAAGTGAAGATCTCTTCATAATGGGAAGGACAGCGAACAATCAATTGGTTCAAAATCCTAAGTTTTGATGTGTCAATAGCAATAAAGAGCTGGATACTAAGCTACAGGAGTGTAGGGTTTCCTTGACAACATGTTGGGAAAAACCACAACTATGTAGAAACTTATGGGGAAAATAAAAAGAAATACATAATTGAGTTGTCTGAATGGTGTGGACAGTGGGTTTACTGGTGACTGCTGCTGCCCTGGGCTCACAGTGATGGGAATACTGTGTTTCCCTATTTATAGTTACTGATGCTTCCTTTTACTGGTTTTGACATTGATCTGAGTTGGTTCAAGTGATCAGTGACCCTGTCAAATTCTATTCTCTTTCTCTGTAAAACACATTAAAGTCAGTGTACTTGGTGGGCTTTAAAATATTTCTAAGTACTGTCAGTAGTTCTGAGTTATCTGTTTTTCTGTGACAAATAAGAAACAGATGGAAAAATGAATACATCTGTAGTCTGTGCACGTACAAACCACTGAACCTTGTTGCCTTTTCGAGTTGGAGCAACTGTTCCTCTGAAAGCTACATTGCTTCTAAGTGTGTCATAATGGTAATTACTCATGTTTGTGATGTGATATGCCTGAAAAAACTACAGCTCATTAATCCTGCAGTCTATAGGATCTGCAAAGACCCTTCCTGTTCCTCCTGAAAAACATCTCTTTTGTGGCAGAGGCACCATAACATCCTCCACTTTTTAACCTTTCAGCTGTCAGCAAAAGAAAGATTTGGACAAGGAGGAGGAAATGGAGCTCTTCATTCCCACCCCATCACCTGAGACTTCAGGAGCAAAGCTGGACTCATGCTATTCCTCTCTGATGTCCAGGATATTTTTTTTGGATTTTAGGGTATCCTTGTCAATTGGTCCATAAAACAGCTCTTCACCACACCTGCTTATGGTGAGTTAATACTAAAAACCGAAACCAAATAAAGCCCCAAATCAAACAGTGTGATGATTCAGCATTTAGAGCCTTACCTAACACACATTAAAACTACATTTGGAAAAAAGGTCGATGGGATTTTAATGGAAGATGGCTTGAGGCTGGACTTTTTCCTTTCTTTCTTTTTTTTGTTTTCCTTTCTCCTTTGGGCGAGTGTCTGCCTGTCCAGCCCTGCTGCTGGGCTGTGGAAAGAACCCAAGTACTTTAAAGGAAAAATCCAATTTTTAGTGAAACACTGAGGTTGTGTCTGCAACCAGCTGAACCTTTTCAGTTTTGTGGCTGCCTTTGCATTTTCTCAGCAGCCCTTGAGTCTTTTCCCTATGGGAACCATTACTTTTGCCTTCTGTTTTAATTTTCCTTGAACTGACTTTTTTTGGCAAGGAGACCCATGTTTGCTTCTCATGAAGCTTTGTCTCTCCCTTTTGCTATTCAAGCACATTTTTGCCTTTAAGGTTTTTTTTTTTTCTCCTGGTATGGCTTGACCAGTTTGTGAGGGTTATGCTCCTCTTTGGGTGGTAGTTCTTGCTGGCTCAACAAACAGAATAAACAGCCAGATGAATCTTAGTAGTTGTTATGCAATGTTGATAGGAGGGCAGTAGTTGGCTGTCCAGTTTCAAAGAATGTAGTTTTTGGAATATTTTTATATATTTAATATTTTCCCCAGATTTTTAATAGTCGCTTTAAAAGATTCTGCCAATTCACAAAGCTGAGATCTTTGGGAAAAAAGAAAACCTCTTAAGTACCATTCTGGAAATGATCAAATTAAAGATGTGTAGGCAACAATGATTTCTGTACATTCAAACTTAGGAGTTCATGTCTATAAAAGAAATATTGCTATTTGTGATAACCAATATCCGTATTACACAATGGTTCTTCATGGGGATTAGTCCTCAGAGGAGGATCAGGTGCATTTAGACATTCCAGGGGCTATTTCACCTGCAGGACAGTCACCAACACCATGGAGAAATGATGACTTGGAATCACAGCAGCTCCAGGGTCATTAAATAGTTGTCCATGTCATATTGAGACAAAAATGAGCAACACATAAACCTCTGAGAGTAACTGCTTCAGGATGTGTGATTTGTCACTACACTTTTCAAACTGAGTCAAGAAAGTAGTAATTACCTAATTTTTTAAAAATATGAATGATAATAAAAGATTGAGCTGATACCACTCATTAATAATGTTAACAGTGCTTAACTGGGCAAAAAGGGTCTTCATTGAGCAGACAGAACACAAAAGATTGGAGTTTAGAGAACGAGTAATAAAAAAAGTTGTGGTTCTTTTCTTTGACTTTTATCCACACACACAAAAGTTTAGAATGCCAGGAAAAGGACCAGTTTTACTGAATTGATTTAAGCAATGTCAGCTTGCAAAATACATCAGGCTGTGCAATGGCCCTCGGTCTGCATGAATGGAACCCTGCTGGCAGGCAGATTTCTTGTCTCTCCAGACGTTCACTTTTCCGTATCAGCCGAGGACACGGATATTTCTCCAGCAAAATTTTCCTGGAGCTGACCTCAGCTGTTAGTGTATACATGGAAAAAGAATTTAAGTTTCTCCTGTGGCCAGTAGCCAGACCCCACTCAGTGGCAAGTCAGGTTGTACTGCTGTGTAATAATGGCAATATCTGAGAGTTTTACCACACAGGCACAGAACTGAGCATCGTCTTTCATTCTCTGCTGGGTGATTCACTGTTTAACTCCTTTATTGGTCTTTGTCAAAGTTTGGGGTCAGCAATCTGAAGCCCTCCAGTCCAGTCCTGCTGGTTTTACTCACACTGAGTTGTGCTGGTTTGACTTTCAGCTCTGGCTCCTCAGCTCTGGGAGAGGAGGCAAGTGACTGCCAGGGGTACCCTGCAGTGAACAGCGATGGGGGCAGCAGCCAGAGTCTCCCCTCTTTCCCTCCCCTTTCCCTGTGCATGCAGCTGCTCTGCTTTTCGCTGTCAGCACAACACCAAAGGCACCAGAACTCCTGCTTGATTTGGGGCTCATCTGAATGTGTGAAAAGATGGGCACCTAAACCCCTGCACCCCAGAGTGCCCGTTACCCTTCTGTCCAAGCACGAGATTTTCAACCTGGCTTTCTCTTCTCAACACACTCCAAGACACACATTTATCAAGTGTCAGTCCCTTACTGTCATGGAGCAGCCAAATCATAAAGATTCCTTTAAGTTCTCAAGTTCCTTTCTAAAACTGTTCTGTCTGTCTTTCACTTTTTGTGGTAAAAAATATGTTTGAGAAGTATTCTTGCTTTTCTGACGGAACCTTCCACCTGTCCCTCCTGACAACAATGTGTTCATAACTGTTTTAGTCATTGTCACTTGTGTCAGCACTTTTATATCAGCTGAAATCCCATTTTCCTCTCATTCCCCATGATATGACAGGGAACAGCCCATTTGTCTCGCTCCTGTTGGTCCCCAGTAGTTACAACAAACATTCAAATCTGTTTTCTGCCCAGTTTAGATCAGCAAACCTGAGGTGTCGCTGGACTACTGAAAAAAGTGGGCTGCCAGCATGTCCTGTTTTTTTTTTTTTTTTGGCTGTGTTTTGTGGGATTTTCAAGGGATAGTCCTGGGCTCAGATGTCCTGCCTGGCCAGTTGTGGAGTGGCTGCTGTCTTTTGTACTGTGCTACTTGGTGCTACCGAGATTTTTATTTGGCATGCTCTAAAGCAGAAATATAGGTATCCTCTGAAGACTTTCACAGGGGAAATCTGGATACCCTTCAGGAATACAAGCTCTTGTAGAATAATTAAAAAATAGCAGCAAAACTGATAACAAAATATTCACACTCTGTAAAATATAAAACCTTCCTAAATACTCAATTTACCTTTTTTTTTTTCCTTTCGAGCCTGAGGAAGAAACTTGACTGGATTACATCTGCTAAGTTAAAACAAAGCAATAAAAAAAAAA
>VXBN01001789.1:209520-247861 GCA_013397395.1 Sinosuthora webbiana | reverse complement strand
ATTTTTTATTTGTGCCTGTTGGGGTTTTGTGTTTTTTTTTTTTTTTTTTTTTTTTTTTTTTTTTTTTTTTTTAACTGTTTGCAAATCTTCAGTGTAATGGTTTGAAACCCAGTCGTGTCATTTCTTTACGCCCACACACAGAGCTGCAGTAGTGCAGACACTGTAGCAGGCAAACCATATTCCCAGCATCGGCCATTAAAACTCTTCCTACACCAGCGTGGGCTGCCTGCACCCCCTGCTCTCTCTGCACACACCCCACCACCCACCCTTCACTGTTTCAAATGCTTAAAAAAAAAAAAAAAAAAAGAAAAAAAAAANAAAAAAAAAAGGAGAAGAGAAAGACACTGAAAAAAGAAAACAGGATGCTGCTTTTGTCTCAACGCTATTCCAGGGACCTGAACCTCTCCACCTGCCTGTGAATTGGCCACCTAAAGGTTAGCAAGTGTTTTGTTATCATTTTCTATGGACAGAGAGAGAATTCAATTCTAGATGGCAAGACAGAAATTTTAAAGTTGCAATTTTTTTTTTTTTAAATTGTGATGGTTCTTTCACTTAGCAACGAGAAAGATTTTTTTTAATAAAACACAAAGCATTTCAGTTCTGGCCCCACTTCAGCTTTTCAGAGGGCTTTAATCGGTATTTCTTCATCATTTAGTCCAACCTCCTAAACTTTAAAAGATGGATTAGGGTTATTATTTTTCTGTTAGAGCAACCTGTTGATTGCAGTCTGCTGGCTGGAGGTTGTTAACTCTTTCCTGACACGGGAAATGCACAGGAGCAAATTTGATGAAAGGATAAAAGAATCTAAATCCTTTGAGGTTTTTAAGCACTAAAAATCCATTTTTTTCCTCACTGTCAAGCCACCAAGCATGTTACAAAACCGACAGATATGTTAGATATGTTTCTTTTTAGAAATAGTGATGTAAATCTAAACTCGAGACTTATAATAAACTAGAAAGCATTTCTTATGGCTGGAGCTGAGAAAAGTAGCAGTGTAAGAAGTAGAAAAGGAAATATTCTTGATACAAATTGCATGAAGAGGTCAAAAAGGCCAATTACTTTCACTTTAAAATGTATTTCAGGTAACAATATTTTTACTGATCTAAGCTTTTAGAATGCTTTCATTTATGGATACTCAAGAAAAGGAACATAGAAAAAATATAGAAAACTGTATAATAATGATAAAACCAGTTGCTGCTATTCTGGAACAAAGGGAAGGTAAAGCAGATGCTGTTCTTCCTAGAAGATTTTAATACTGTATTCTGGTACAGTATTTACAGAAATAAATGTTTTTAAAAGCCCAACCTAACCAGCTTTGCTGATGTTATACAATTGTGGAAGTAAGGGTCAAAAATATTTGTCCTTAGGAGATGGTACAAGAATTTCAAAGTTCTCCCAGCAGGTTTTCCAGTGGCTTTGTACTTTAATAACACACAAAGGAGGGCAAAACTTCAGAACAACGATTGTACCAAGCAGCAAGATTTTCCAAAGTCAGAATTTGAGATGTTACCATGGAAAGACTCGAAAGGTTTCAGAAGATTATGGAATGAAACATTTTCAGCCTGATTCTGCAGGGGACTGAGGCTCCCAACTTTGTTCAGGAGGTACCGGCAGCGTGCAGGCTGCGGGTGGAACTGGCAGAGTTGTGGGATCAGACACAGCCCGTAAGAACAAGGGGAAAGGTGAACTCAGTACTTCTGTTGTGAGGCATTTCAAGATAGGGTGTCATACTGAGAAAAGAGCAAAGGCTGATACAGTTTTTAAGTTGAACAAAATTAACAGTCGTTTCTGGGCTAAGCAGGAAATGTGTCGGCTCCATTTCGCTTGTTTGAATTGAGAAGTAAAAAACCTCCAGACCTGGGGTACACTCACAAACATTTTGCTTCCATCACAGAAGGGGTGTTTAAAGTACCTGCACAAAGTTTATTTCAGACCCTATGGTTCACTAGGACTTTATGATGCTAAGACTGAAGTAGAAGTTTTGTGTGGTCTATCAAGGGAGTTGTGTCGTCTGTCAGTGTTGGATGAGCAAATGGAAATGATAATCCCACTGTCTGTATCTTCCTCTGAGTGCTGCTCTCAGCATCGCTGCCCTCACAGGAAAAATTAATAATTAGCAATCCTAGAAGATGCTTCCTTTTCATTTACCTTTGCAAAGTTCTTTAAAACGTGTAGTTGCAGGATCTTTGGAATATCTATTCCCTCACCAGCACAGGAAGAATGTTTATTGCTGCTTTCACTTGCTGACACCCCTGACAAAACTCTGTAGGTGTCTTTGAAGGATGCAGGGTTTTAAACACCTGGGGTGGGACCTTTTCCACTTGGGACCCAGAGATGTGTGCTAATGGTGTGTGGGTTTAATTCCTCAAATCCTGATGGGGACATGAATTGAGAGAGGAGTGTAGCCCCAGAACTCCCTCCTGTGCAGCACCTGACACTGGGCTCAGCTCTGTGCAGTTTAAATTGATACTTTGCTGTCTATTGAGACAACTGAAGTTAGCTGAGTTTCTCCGAGCAGGACAATATTTTGAATTTTAATTAATATAAATAATCTTGAATAGAGATAGTAGGTGAGGAAGCAACACACATAAATAGATTGATTAGAAAGAGAAAAAAAAATCACCTAATTTCAAACAGAACTAACGCAGTGTAATACTGGTGCTCTGTATTTTGTTACTTCAAGCCATTACAGCAGCCTGTTCATCCATATAAATGGGAAGAATCACAGGATGCTGTGAAGGACCCTGACTCCAGAGTCACTTATTCAAGATTTAGAGATTTTAGATCAAGCTTCAAAAGGTTCTGCTAAGCCCTGAAACCCCTGTGATAGTGGCAAATATCCAGACAGCCACTCGCTTTTGTTGTAACTTGCCTTAATTAATTATTGCCTCCTTAAGCCTCTCAGGATAAGCAGTTTGCAGTTTTAGCATTTGGAATTTGATACTGAGCGATCTGAATAATGAATTTTAAATGCTTATACATGTTTTCAATTTGTTACCAGGTCCAGCATCTGCTGCAATTATTAGTACTGTTTAAATTGTGTCCCCTTTAAGTAAATTCACCTTAACTTAATAATAGTCAAAGTGGAATAAAATATAATGGGCTCCAGAAATGTGATCAAACTGAAGACAAACTAATTTTGACTGGTTATGTAAAATGCCCATAATCATCTGTTTGTATGATTTGATTCATGTCAGTGTTCTATTATAAGATGTGCATCTTTTTTCCCCGTTGGTTTGTTGACTGTAGCATGCAGTAATCCTCCAGAAGATCTCACTTAGAGGTGAGAACACATTCCTTTAGGAAAGTATCTCCCAGCAGAGCTGAAACTATTTGCTGCATGTAATTCTCTCCATCTGGACAGACTGAGTCTGTAGAGCAGAAGCATGAGTCACTGTAAAGTAGTTCAGAATGTCAAGTATTTTCTAGATTCACAGATTTTAAGTGTCTGCAGTGCCATTACCAATTACTGGGAGCATTTCAGGGTATGAGAGAAACCAGGAGGATTTTAAGCAGTAATCCTGGGCCCTGTTAGGAGCTTTTCTGCCCCCTGAATAACTACATGACAGGCAAGAAAGATGGCAAGAACAAGACAGAAATATTTCTCCACCACCAAAATTAGAGGCCTGCTAAATCAGGACTCCACAAATAAATGGGAAGCAATCCAAACAACAGGCAAAACTCTGCAGGATCAATAAAGCTGTTTGGAATGAAAATCCACCGAGGCCTCTGGCATTAGTCTATCACCAGAACTATTAAAAGAAAGAGCTCCCACAGAAGTGGATATTGGACACTTAAAATATTACAATTTCTCCACCACCCAACAAGGGCCAGCCTGCAGTGTCTGAACTGGGCAGCTGCTCATCACAGGGGAAATAAAAGCTGTGTCTTCCTAAATATGGTGTTCCTAAGGAAATTATACAGGCCAGACATGCCAAATTTCTAACATTATTGGGAATGCATATTCCAGTTTGGGATTCTCTCAGTCTACCAGCAGAGGAGGTTGCAGCCATCCCAATCCCTATTTTAAACAAGTGTTTGCATGAAGAAGAGAGGTCCCTCCCAGGACCCCTCAGTGCTGTTCACTGTTACCTGAGCATTCTTTAGGAACTTGACCCACAAATAAAATCTAATTTTTAAATTACCTTTTCACTGCACTTGATTGTGCCCTATCCTGTTTTCCCTGCAGCTTTCCACAAGTTTTTGGAGGTTTGTTGTGCATGACCTAAGTGCTTTTAACATTCCTGAGGCATTTTCCCACCTGGCCACTGCTTTCTCCTGCCCCACAGGGCACCATTAGAAGAAGCTGGTGGACAGCATCCACTCTGGATCAGTTTAGCATTTCAGATGTGGCAAGTGTCTTCTCTCCACCACTGTTTTCTTTCCCAACATATCTAAAGAGATCCCTTTATGGTAAAGCTAAAAGAAAATTAGCTTTAGGAGTATAAAATAAAAATCCTAGCATTGTATTTCAAGACAGTACAACTGAAAGCAGAGTACAACCCTCCCCCCACATTTCAAAGATTCTGTTTTAGAGCTCCCTAATTAAATAGTGATAAAGGATACGGAGAGATTGAAATGCCACTTCATTTTCTTCTGATTCAACTCTTCCTGTTTTCTGAAGGTTGTTAATGTGACACCAATGTAAAAAAAAAAAAAAGAAAAGAAAACCCCAACTTCCTACTTCTAATCTGTTTCAAGTCTTTGTCCTCGTTCCTCTCTGCTTGCATCAAGTATTGACAGAAATGAGACTTTTTTGCTGAAATGCCTGCATCAGTCAAAGGTACGTGAGCCAAAATTATTTCCAGACTAAAAATTTAATTATTGCCAGACTTCTGCTCCCTGGTATTTAAGGTAGGGATCACTAAAAGCTTTTAAAAGAGCTACAGTCTCCTGATATAATTGAGTATATTGTGTATGTTCAGCATGTTGAAAACCTGTTTTTGTAGGGTTACAAAAGTAAAGGAGCTCTGTCATGTCTCCAGGTCGTACCTGCAGGCCAGGGTGGGGTATTGAAAAATTGAGCTCTGAGTCTGCTTAGAGACTGGTGCTCTGCCCAGTGCTGTGTCAAAAAATGATATGAAAGTACAGAAAATAAGTATATTTACATGTTTAGTTACTGATTTGGTTAATAATGATGGGTAGCTGACAGAGCATTGCATGTGCCATGCAGAAGACAAAATCTTTTGATTGTGTAGTCCAAAATTATTATACTAATGCTGACAAAATGAAACAAGGTTTATACAATGTGTTTGGAATTCAGGAAGAAGTCTATAAAAATGGAGATTACTGGATTTAAAATGAGTTTTTTTAATCAACCTCCTGTATTAAAATACTTTATACTTATAAGGTTACGAAGACAATTTCTGCTGCAATTATTTTCTATCTGACACTGCTCCACTTTTCAGTGTTCCACAGACCTGCTTGTGGTGGGTACCTGAAGATAGAATTTCCAACCAGGAACAAAATAACTGTATTTAATGGAATTTTAGTGCCCAGTTTTGATAGCTTAAGAAATCAGTTTAGAAAATTCGGAGCTGGCCAAATCCTGCATTTAGTTTTGTTTATTGGAAAATTTTCCTTATCCAATTAGGATCAAATTCTTCTGCTGGTAGTTCAACGGCACGAGCTACAGAGAGCTGAGAACAAGGGGTGGATGCTCAGGAAGAGAGCCCTGGGCATAACCACCAGAGGAAGTTCTACGTTAGGCAAGGACTACCCCGAATCAGCCTTGGGGCAGGATTACTTTGAGATAAGCTATTTTTGTCCACGTACAAAGAAATGCAGTGGCCTTTTTTGGTATGTAAATAACAGATGTGAAAAGTCTGATGGTGTTTGCCCCGGCAGAATACAAGTCACAGCAGTTTCACTCAGGAAGAAAGGACTTTTTCTTGCTGTGAAAAGCAGCAAACTACCACACCTGGTAGAGATGCGTTATTACATTCTTAAAAGTGCATTAAGTATCACCTTTAGCTTACTTGTTGAGCTTTATTCAAAACTTTCCTTTAAATTTTCTGTCACCACTTAGGTATTTTCTTTGTAGAGCATTACAGAGCACCGAAATGAGTCTCAGACTCAGGCTGTGCTGTGGGCCCCAGGAACTTAACAGCATTAAGTGAAATTACAGAGCCTCTGGTACTTGGGAACCACAGGATTCCTATGAAAAACATCTGTCTGTGGTGGCCTTGAAGGGCCCATCAGCTCTGCATGGCCGGGAGGAAACCTGAGAGAGAAATAGTTTGTGCCGCTGGTGCAGGCTGGAGGGGGGAAATGTACAATATGTGGAAGTGTATTTCTACACTTCCCTCTGGGGGAGGGAGGGGAGCAGAGACACAGTGACTTGTTCTGTCTGATGTGGTACTTGTTAGATGTTTTACCCACCGGGTATTTAGGCTTCAGTTTTCTTCTTGGAGTCTGTTCTCTGCAGCATATTTTTTTCCCCCAATTTTTTTTTTTTTTTTTTAATTTATTTTATTTTATTTATTTTATTTTTGAAAAACTACTGCTTAGTTTATATCATTACCTCATGTCTTATCCCTTATTGTACGCTGTGTTTAAATTTAAAAGTGACAGTATAACTTAGGAGCCATCTTAAATGGACTTGAAAATGTTGATAACATCACTTTGCAAATTAGAGAATTCCATTTTTTATTCTGTAGGGGTAACCACACTGCTCAATATGGATAATGAGTTAATTTCTTTGACAAGCCATATTCTTTTAATATTCTTTCATCATTATAGTCACTACCTATAATAAAAAGCCACTTAAGTGATTATTCCACATAGAAATGTCAGAAGTGCATAAGAAAAGTCCATGCTTGATAACTGAGCTTAATTTATAACATTCATGAGGAAGAACAAGAGGCAAAAATCTATCATTTTGCTGTGCACAGATCAGTTCATTTTATATGTTGTTTTCTTGGATGGAACCAGTAAAAATTTCAAACCACATTTTGAAGCAATTCTTTTACTGTTTCCCAGTAATGATAACCTATTAAAATGATCCAAGGAAGTTACAGAAACACCACTAGAGATTATGCAGTAAAGCAACAAATTGCAGATTTCAAATGGAGCCACTGATTATGTTATTCCAAATGGGTTTTTAATGGCTGTTTGCACAAGAACAACACATTATTCATAGCAGCCAGTGCATCCAGTGAGCCTAGCTGAGCAAGAATCAAATAAACATTCACAGATCACCTGATTTTCACTCCAACTGTAATTACAAGGGGTTATGCTCATGCCCCTAAGTTTTCCAAAGAAAATTTTCCACATGCTTGTTTTGATAGTTTCCTCCTTTGTTTCTAAGAAAGAAGAAAAGACAATACAAATTTTTGCTGAAATAAGAAGTAGTCTGGACCAGCACCAGCCCTGTGTATATTAGGATAGTTTTCAAAGGAATAGGCTCACCTTTTTCAAAAACTGTGTCTAGAAGATATTTTCATCTGGCATTGAAAGCATCTAAAACAAGCAGTACACCATATTATCTCCATTAATTATACCAAATTAATTTGGTCTACACAAAATCCAGCTTTAGTTTCTCACACTATTTTCCTATGATACCATCTTTTCTACTTTGCACATATTTATGCAAGTCTGACTTGCAAAACAGGACATGAGTTTCATTTTGTTCACATATTTTCATTTTACACCACTGGCTGCAATGTGTTTGGCCTTAGCTCCCTTAAATTGGGTAAGCACAGATAATATACAGGCATGTTTAATGTCCTGTGTTTGGACCCAGTTGCCCAAAGAAACGGTGCAGTTTTTATCCCCAGTTTTTCAAAACCAGACGGGTAACACCCTGGCAGCCTCATCTGACCTGGGTGCTGACTCTGCTGTGAGCAGGTGTTTGGACTAGAGGTGTCCTGAACTCCCCTTTAACCTCAGCCGTTCTGTTCCTGTATTAAAAATTATTAATATTAAAATAAATTTAAAAACACGATATGAATATGTAATAGAAATACGGTTCCAGAAAATTTAAGTTGTATTATTTCTGGTGTGCTTAGAGCCTCCATTTGCAAAACTGAAACTTCCAGATTTGTTTTCAGATCTGGTACTCAGTGTAGGTTGTAAGAGTGGTTGTAAGTGAGGTGTTCAGTGTTCTTTACACTGTACTGAACTCCTAGAGGAGAAATGAAAGATTAATCAGTTTAATTGGGAAAGAAAGTAATGATTGTCTGTATAATGCCTGCATGTAAGATTTGTGATATTCTTATAGCTGCTCACCAGTTTACCATTTTGGTTGCTTAGTTTGCTTTACCATCGATTCTTATTTGCTTTAGCATTTTAGCAGCCCAGCAGTGGGAAGTGTGCTGGAATTCTGGGAAGTTAGATTTTAGGATTTGAAGTGTGCTATTTGCTGCCTGCAGACCTGTGGTGTTGTTGTGTGTCCCTTTCCCGGCAGGTCCGTGAGCACATGGCAGCCGGCCCCTGGCATGGAGGCCCAGAACCCGCCGGCCGCCGCGGCAGATCCGGGCCCGGGCCCTTCCCCGCGGCCCTCACGGGGCTCCTCGGGGCCGCAGGCCCTGCCCCAGCCCCTGTACCTCAAAGCCCTGACCATCCCGCTGTTCCAGCCCGTCCAGCCCGGCTGCTTCCAGCCACACGGGCCCCTGGTGACCGCCAGGAGCTGCGTCCACCTCGACGGCAGCAACATTCCCCTCATCCTCAACCCGCTCGTCCCTGCGGAGGGCGCGGAGCAGCCTCAGCCGCTTTTCCAGAAACAGCTCGGGCAAAGCCTAACGCTGAGCATAGTCAGCACTTTACCAGTTTTATCATCGCCAAGTTCTTGTGTAAATGCACCTATTGGAAGCCCGGGAAAAGCCAGAAAATCTGGGAAATACATCTGCAAGCACTGTGGAAGAGATTGTTTGAAGCCAAGTGTCCTTGAGAAGCACATTCGCTCTCACACGGGAGAGAGGCCCTTCCCGTGCACCACTTGTGGCATTGCATTCAAAACTCAGAGCAACCTGTATAAACACAGGAGAACTCAAACACACGTCAACAACACCAGGCTGCCCTCAGACTCTGACGTCAGTGGGGGACCAGAGCAAAATGAGAGATCAGCAGAGAGCACCACCTCTCCCCAAGGCAGCAAAGTCTTGAGTAGCACCAGTGAAGACCAGGAGACACGCATCAAACAACCCAGTTCAGAGTCCAGTGCAGCAACAGACACTAAGGGACCTCATGAGCTCTCACTGCCAGCGACAAGCTCTTCATCAGCTGCTTCAGAAAATCAAGAAACAACGAATCAATCATTGAGTTCAAAGGCTATTCAGGGCGTTCCTGAGAGAGAACTTCAAAGTTTATCATCTCCAGGAGCTTTGACAAATGGTCCGTGTCTGAGAAAGAAGATGCAGGAGCAAAGGACTCTGACTGCCAACAAGCACATTCAGCTGCAAAGGCAGCAGGCAACCTCTTCAGAGAAGCAGTGGGATTACAAACCCTTGGACTGCAAGCTGAAGAAGTGTGAGAGCACTGACTCGGGGTATCTGTCGCGCTCCGACAGCACAGAGCAGCAGATGACATCATCCAGCCCCTTGCACAGCCTCTACGAGCACAGCACGGAACTGGAAAATGAAACTGCCTTCAGCAGCCCAAGGTGTGCCTCCGGAAGCACTGCAAAGCCAGAGGCAGCTGACAGAGCTACAGCCTCCATGCTAGAGAAAAAGAGGCTGGAAGAACACATTTCAAAGCTGATTTCTCATAACAAAAGTGTGGTGGACGACACCCAGTTAGACAATGTGAGGCCCAGGAAAACTGTCCTTTCTAAACAGGGAAGCATTGACCTGCCAATGCCTTACACGTACAAAGACTCTTTCCATTTTGATATCAGAACTTGTGATGTAAATAGGAAAAAGAATCTTTCCCTCTGTTCAGCAAAATCTACCTTTGCACCCCTGGAGAAATGCAAGCCAATGTTTTTCCATTCCGTTCCCACCCAGTTCTCCACAACGATCGACACTGTGCCTGTTACTCGGAGCAACTCCTTGCCTGTTGTGGAGGGAGCGAGGATGGTGCATGACAAACCAGGTTACTCAAAACCACTTTCTCTTACTAAGCAGTCTGTAAACACAGGCACTGCTGGTTTGCTGCCTAGCAACGATCTCGCTGCGAATTCAGTGGATTTCCCTAATAGCCATCCCCGAGCTCTTGTCAGACAAACGGCAGTGGATGATTTGCCCCTAGGTAACGTGGCTGATCATCCTCCTCTGTCAGAGGAGCTGAAAGGGACTAAAAAGCTTGGGGCCGGAGAAGTAATCAGTGCTAAAAATAAGAAACACAATCAGAGGAAGTTGAAGATGTTCTCTCAAGAAAAATGGCAAATGTATGGAGACGAAACGTTTAAGAAAATCTACCAAAAAATGAAAAGCAGTCAAAATGCCAAGAAAATTAAACAAAGAGAGAATAAGGTTACAGATATTACAAGCTTGACTCCCAATTCAAGGGAATCAGCCAGCAGCACTGAAATTACTGAGGAAAGAGATGGCAGGAGCTCTGCAAGTGACAGTCCTTCCTCCCTTGTGACAGCAGCTTCAACCACGGGTAAATCAGGAACCTCTGCTGATGGTAATCGTGTTCTGCAGAATGTGTCCTCTGAGGAAACTGCAGACAGAGTGTCCAACCTAATGGAGACATCACATTCCATAACTGCCGGAGCCGTAACCAGCCAAACTTCCCAAGAAATCAGTGGCAATGACAAGGAGAAATGCACAGCTGGCAGCAGCACACTGCTGGCTCCAGGCAGTGGTGAGCTCAGGCTTCAAAATCCCGAGTGTCAGCTGAGCAGCCACGGGAGGGATGATGACTGCTTGCCAGCACAGAGTAGCAACTGGGAGAAACCATGCCCTGGGAAAGAATCCAGTGCATTTGGATTAGATTGTAAAAGCACTTCACACAATTATGGGAACCATCACAGGACTAAGGAAAGTGGCCAGCATGGCCTGACGCCCCCGTGGGTCCATTGCAACAACAGAGAAAGTGCAGGGAAATCCCACACTTTGCCATCAGAAAGGAAGAAGCTGAAATTCGAAGTGGAGAAGACACAAAATGTGATTTCAGTGTCCTGCCCTAGTCCCAGTAGTGAAACCACTGCAGTAAATGAAGCAGAGAGAGGCCACTGCTCTGGCACTCAGTGTCTTCCCACAGCTCTGGTGAAATTCTCCAGTAAAGCAGAGAAGCAAAAATCAAGCACAGGAATTAATGAAGCTACTGGAGGTACTGAGGATGTGGAATATAGGAAAACAATCAAACTTCCCACTCAAGCTGTTAATTACGGTGACATTAACCTCCTTTCACATCCTGCAAGTATCTCAAAAGCTTCACTGGTGGGATTTTTAGGGTCAGAATTAAGGAGAAGTGATTCTAACTCTTTTGCCTTGCACAATCCAACAGATGGAGGTGACAAAACAGGAGCAAAAGTGTCACTTCCCAATGACAACGCTGTGGATGTGCCTTCTAAAAGCCATCACCTGCAATCTGATCATTTAAGTCCAGTCCCACAACAAAATGCCTTCTCTCCAAAATACATCCTTAAATTGCCACAGGACAAGAGAGCTTCAGATCTGTCACCTTTGCATCGATCTGAAGAGGAGATGACACCTGGCACACCTGTGATAGACACTGTAACCACCCCACCCTGCTCTTCCAGCGACACATCCCTCCATTCTCATTGCAGTGATGTGGTTTGGTCCCCTTTAAAATCTGAAGTGAGACAAAAGGCTGGCAAAGGAGAAATTCAATGGAATCTTCACACAAACTGGAAAACTCCAGGACTCTGTTCACCAGGCAGCTCAGAAACCACAAATATCTTAACCACAGCAGAGAACACCTTTCGTAACCAGAACTTCAAGCAGCAGGATACTGGAAGAGAGGACTGGAAAAACAAACAGAACAAAAATAAATTAAATTATCAAAGGCAAACAGAAGAGAAGTGGATGAGTAAAAGTACTTGCTCTACACAGACTCCGAAGAAGAAAATCTGCTTTACTTCTGTGTATACAAGTGGCTTTTTCATATCTGCTGACATCAAAGACGAGAGGAAGGCTTTACATCACCTTTGCTCAGGAAGTGACTCTTTGATAAAGACATCAGTTTCCAGCAGAGGTGCAGAGCCAACAATCCTGGGATGGGACAGAGCGGGAAGTCCACGCATCCTTAAGGACAGCCCACCACCCCTGCAGGATCTGCAGCATTGCCAGAGCTCAAGAGACAACCCCACTTACTTTTGCCATTCTTTTGGCACTTTTTACTGCCACACTCTCAGCACCCACTGTAAAGGATTCCCAGTGCTGCCCCACAATCACAGGACCAGCTTCTCTGGCACTTCTCCAGTCCCAGGCTCCAAGAGCACCTTCCCGTCCCTCAGTGCTGAGCCCCGGCTGACCTGGTGCTGCCTGAGCAGGAGCCTCCCTCTGCCCTGGGAGCAGGGTGGGAATGCAGCCTCTGCCCACCCCTCCGTGCACACCTGGGACAAGGAGCCCAGCAGGGAATGCACCCTGTCCAAGTGCGACATCTCCATTTTCAAGATGAGGAATATCAGCAAGACTGTGGCATATGGCTTAACAAACACGAGCCTAAAAACATTGGTTTCATCCTTTTCTAAAGGACACCAGATGCAGGAGGTAATATTAATAATCCCGTTTGCTTTCTCCAGAGGGTGTTATTGGCTGGCAGCCCACCTCCACCCTCTTATTAGAAAAAAAATGAAATAATTATCAGAAGTGCATTTATGGACATTTACAGGCATTTGCTGACACAGGATTTACAATTTATGTTTTTATAAGATAAGTCTTATGTTCTGATTTGATGCATCAGAAAGATACATTTCTGTCTGAATATTTAAGTTTCTTTCACTTGACCATTTCAGAATGCTGATAGCGAGAAGAATGAATTTCTATTTCTTGATTTTTTTCCCTTTATGGGGATTTTTAATATTTTTCTCTAATAGCATCTGTATTTCATTGTTTTCATTCTAAATGAATATTTGACCTAGAGTAGGACTTAAATACAGAGTTGTGCTACTGAACTCTTATGCTGTTCAGTGCCATTTAAAAAGTGCACTGATTTCCAACTTCTCCATCAATGTAATTCACAGTTTTCATGTGCTCATTTTTTTCCCCAATATTCTCAACAGTTAAGCTCAGCAGTTCCTGGTGGTTCTTTCAAAAATATTTCAGAGCAAAAGAAGAAAACAGTGGTTTGCAAAAAGGAAAAACTCTCAACAAATAAACTGAAGAGGAGCCACAAACAGAAAAGGATTAAAGTCACCCCTAAATGGTAAGGAGTATGGCTTTCAGGTTCACTAGATATAGACATAATTTTGTTGTAGTGCTTGTAAAAACTTCACAGAAAATAAAAGTCATGCCCAAAATTCAACCTTGTCAAAACTGGAGGAAAAAAAAGACAAATCTCTCAGAAAGAGCTATTCCTGTACCACAGCAGGGCCCCAAAGGTAAACTATAAAAATATCAATATGTTTTTTACTATTAGAAACAGACTTTTCTAAGCAAGCCAGACACATCCCACAGAAAGATGATGCCTGGTCAGTTGACTCTCCCTGTGATTTTGAAATTACTCTTATCTGTCAAAATTGTCAGCATTTACTTTTGTTTGAAGGGAACCAAAATGCTTCTGCTTTCAATCCTGTCACAGCTCAGAGCAGTGTGCGAGGCCCTTTGTCCTCGGAAGATCCATATCCTGAACTGGTATTCACCAGGGAAGGCAGAAGAATAAATATCAAGTTTAACACAAACGAACAGAACCACCTGTAGTTCAAAGGATCATTTGGTTTAAATAAAAAAAGCAGGAAGAATTTGAGCATAAAACTATCAAGGGCACATTGTCTCAATCAGCACAGCTCCCCCCTTTCAATGGGAATTCATATCAGTGGAACATTTACCCTCTATTCTTTCGGGAGTGTGGGGCAGCAGGAAGTCTGATGAATGCTTCAGTAAGGAGCACATATTGTGTGCATACATCCCTCTTTATTTCATGACCAAAATCAGACAGAGTGACTCCCTTGAGGCCAAATCAGTGTCAGTAACTTAATCACCGTGTCTAGTGCAGCAAACAGCACTGCAATTTTGAAGGGTCATAAGAACAGAAATAGAAGACTCAGGTCTGTGTCACCCAGCTGAGTGACATTCTTCTTCTAGGACTTTTTTCCCGTTTGATTTTCGGGTGGTGTTTTGTTGTTGTGGTTTTTTTCTCCCTGCTGGTCTCAGAATTTGTTTATGCCAAATTTATTTGTATCAAATGAGTGCAGGGATTTAATTAAGTGCAGTGTCCTGAAAGCTCAGGTCATGCCTATCAGTAGGTAACTGGTAGGCCCAACTGGTAACCACCAAATGTAATTTGATTTTCTAGTACACCAAACACCTGAATAAGTGCATCCTTTTAGATTTACATCTTGCTCTGTATTGTGACAGTCTATTGATTTAGAGATGGGACTTCAGTGTCACTCATTCAGAGTTACTAAAAGATGGAGCCAGAGTAGAAAATAAAGCAGAGTTGGATTATTCAGTGTGGGTTTGGTAAATAACCAAAATTCTTATGTTGTCTCTTAGTGATAATGAACAGGTAGCACTCAAGGAGTGAAAAGGAAATTCAGGTGATTCCTGTGTGGTTCAAGTCTTTGTGAAATATATTGTTTTAGAATTCCAGATATAAGAAAAAGGATCTGTTATTCCTTAATCCATTTCTCTTAGAAAATCAGGGATTTACTGAATCCTACAGAGAAAAAAAAGATAATAAAATAATTGTGGGTCTCTTGCCTAAAATCCAGATTTTTTTTTGAGTTGACATAAACAAGCATCTCCTCCCAAATAATAAATTGCTGCTAGAGTTTAATGCACCTGATGAGGTGGTGTTATTCTCCTCTGGCTGCTCTTACATCTCCCATATTTGTTTATGCCCTTAATGCCCCTGGCACTGCAGGTACAGAGGGAGGCACATCCATGGATTTGCTCAGCTGAAAATGAACCGGCTGAGCAAGAGGCCCTGTTTTCCCAACAGAGCTCTGGATGCTTTGAGAAAGGGCTGCTCATCCCAACCCCCCAGATTTAATAAGCATAAGAAGTGCCATCCTCCTCAATCCAAGATGCAAGGTAAGTTATTTGAAATATCGGTGTGAAAATTAATGTTATTTCAGTGATACGGTGAGAAGTGTAGCAAGTTCGAGCATGTGGGGTGATAAAAATCAAAGTAAAAGTTTTTCCAACCTCTTTTCAGTAGAAAATTGTCTACACCAGCAAAAAGACACATCATATTGCACCTCAGACAAGCAACTTTGCAGAAGGAAAAAAGAAGCAAAGAATAACTCAGGAATATCTTCCCATACTGAAAACCTAAACCATGTTAAGCAAAAAGATAAAATGGAGAAAAAAGTAGGTATTGCACCTTAATTCCTATATTATTTTTTATTAACAGAAGAAAGAATTTTTAATTAAAAACTGAATTATATTCAGCTTTTTAAAAGTTGAGGTTGAAACTATTTTGTATTGTGGATTTTGGCTAAAATGTTTAAAAATGTGTCAAAGGTATTTTTGGGGGTTAAAATAAAATGAAAACTTACCGATGTTAGAATTAGCTAAAATAACAATTAAACTTGCATCAATTGGATGAAATTTCTCTGGACTGAAAACTTTACATGTAAATTTTTCCCCTCCCTATTTCCTACAGGACATTTCTGGGCAAATCAGGGAACAGCCAAGAACAAACGCCTCTGTCCAGAACATTGCAGCTCCTCTGGGAATAGCTGTGACAGCTCATTCCTTTTCCTCCACAGCTGACACATCCCTGCAGGAATTCAGCAGGGACGTGGCCATTTGCTGCTGGGTGACACAGCCCCTCGTGCTCCAGCCATCCCTGCCTGGGGAATCCCGGCCAAGCCTTCGGAGCGACCCCGTGGCAGCTTCCTTTGGGGCTTGCCCTGAATTTACAAACACAGGCACAGGTGACCAACCTGACAGCACAAACCCAGAGGCTGCTGCTCCTCTTTCCTTACATCCAGGAGCAAACCAGGAAAACATAATGAGGGTAGAATCAGAGAGCCAGGTATTTGGAATATCAGACCCGGTGAGCCAGGCCTCCGGAAGGGAGAAAGCTCCGAGCGAAGAAAACACACATTCACCTCCCACAGAAAACTCAGCTCCCAGTTCCCAGCCAGGATGTTCACGTTTGTTTGGCTCACAAGCAGAGTCTGCTCCTGAGGCAGTCACGAGGGCTCAGTTACCCAGCAGAGAACACTCACAGAGGGCAAACCTATCTCAGCGTCTCCTGGAGCTGCACGGCAGCGCAGACAAGAACAGATCCCACCTGCAGCCCAGTCCCTACGGAAGGCCACATGGAACAGCTACTGCTACCTTTAAAAAGTCCCCAATTACTCTCAGATCCCCTGAGTTCAAGAGTTACTCTGCAACACCCCCCAAGACATACAAAAAGAGAGGTTTAGAGATGATGAGGAAACAAACGCGGGTGGAATATGATGACACGAGCAGTGATGATGAGGACAGGCTGGTTATTGAGATATAGCAACAGGCTGCAGCCAGGGCTTGTGTGCCAGCCCCTTACAGCAGCAAATGCCAGGGATCTTTGATCCATAGCTCTGAAACACCTGAACATCAGCAAAGCCATTCCTCTGTGCCAGAGGCAACACCCTCTTTGGAAGAGCCCTTCCTTTCAAGGACTCAACCTTTTTTTAAAAATGCTCACTTGAGGCTGGCATCGCACATTTAAATGCAAGAGGCAGCCCTGTGTTCCTGACAGGTTTCCAGCATTGCTAAGGTTCCTGCCAGTCTCCAAATTCCCACCAGTGCTGGCTGCCCGTGGGTGTGTCACTCCAAGCCTGCAGTGAATTGGGTGACTTCAACAATACAACTGCAGCCTCAGTTCCTCAGCTCGGATTTCCTGGGAGGGCAGGGATGCGTTCCCTTCTCTATATTCCTATTTCTTGTAGTCACTGCCTCTGTACTGGGAATGACACACTGGCATTAAGGGGAAGATCTGTTCCCTTGGTATCTGTGATATTGGAAGAGTCTGGAAAAATGCTGGTCTTTTTCCATGTTGCACAAATGTCAATGCTTCTGTGTGAGAAATGACACAAGCATGCTTTGCTTTGTGTTTTGTGCCTTTTATGCCAAGATCTACTCAAATATTCTTGATTTCTAGGTGGAGAATATGGGTGTTAGCTATTGGTATTTCCTTGTGGTAAAATTTCCGACAAGGATTTTCTCGTTATATTTGTCACGTTGTGCTCCAACTGATGCCATCTGGAATGTTTCATTTTTTATTGTCAATTTAACTGCAATGATGCCGTTTTATGGAGGGTAAAGAAGCTATGTGGCATAGCTTGTTTTCTTTTTTTTAACAAGTTTTGTGCTACAAACCCTAAAATTTACTGGTTTCTATGTGAATAAATAATTAGATATTTCAATTTGACCAAGTGTCTTCACTTGCTTGATTAAACTGATGAACACTGAAAACATTCCACTTCTACATTATAGTCGAATTCTGTACTTCTGCTGTTCTTGTATTCTGATTCACACATGGAGATTAATGGAATAACCTACATGGGATATTTGGAGTTGCTTTGTAGTCATGCTCAGGTAAAAGATTACCTTCATATTTATCCTTTATCTTGCTCTGTTCAGTATCTGTGCTCCCAGACAACCTGGTGAGTATTGGGGTGCAATGGATTTAAATAATGTGAATTCAGAGAAGAACACAAATAGAATATGGGGAGAAGAAGAGGAAAAGAAAGGGAGGAACCATCAATACTGATACAATATTGAGCCATTCAAAGTTCAGGAGCTGTTTTTTTTTCCTGATGGAATCACTCAAAGCTACAGCTGGATTTTGAATTTGTAGGAAAAGCAGGAGAAGAAGAAGAAGAAACACAAAGCTAACAGAGATCCCCAGACCAGTGTTCCCAGCAATGCTGTTGGCCAAGCAACTTTATAAAACACAGTACAAAAATGATTGCACCAAACCCCACCGACACCTCCACAGCAACAATTTTCACCTCTTGCTTGTGCAAGAGCTAATTATTATAATACATGGATATGTAAGGAATATTCTGTATAAAGCTTTTCTGCATAATATTTGTGGCTAAATGATGTATTTTAAAGTGAAATTTCTAGATCAGTGATTTTGAAATATTCTAATGACAGACTCAGAAGTGCTGTGCAAAGAAACTTTTATGCTGCATATATTTTGCAGCATGGAAATTTCTTTGTCATTCTGCAGCTGCAGCTGGAAGAAAAATGGGACAAGATTAAGGTAGCTGGGAAAGTAAATTTTAAACTCCATTTCATGACAGAAGTAATCCCTGACATTTTAGTTCCCTATCCTGTGTAACAACTTGACCTAACATTAGTTCTTTAAAAGTGCCAATAGATCCGTGGTGGCATTTTAACAGGATCACTGCAGAAGGCAGAGACTCCAGCACAAATCCTTTTAGCCATAACAGCCCTTGGAGGAGCCAGGTGTGAGTCAGGTGTGAGTCAGGTACACCAGTGTGTGAGGACTGGGAGAAATGGGCTTCGTCTAAGTCAGGGAACTCAGGGAGTTTGCACATCCAAATCCAACTGGCTGCATGGAAAACTGTATTCCAGCTTTCCAGAACACACTGTACTCACAGAAAAGACTAAACAATCTCTTCTGTACCTTTTACACAGCACAAGAATCTGCCACTGATGTGTTTAATTCGCTCCCAAGTAGCTGAACATAAAAACCACAGGAGGGCACCAGGCACAGAGGGAAAAATCTGTTTCCTTCTCCTCCAAAGCCAGCGGCAGTTCCGATGGATCATCTCTTTGCTATAAGCAAAGCTGAAATTCCTTTGCACATGAATGCACCTCATCAACTTTATCCTCCTTCCAGTGAAGGAAGCAAATTAATAAGGAATGCTGATTACTAATAAGGTTTATTTTCAACACCTACATCTACCCAGGCAGATGCAAATTCGTGGATGTTTCAGATTTTGCCTCTAACTGGGAGCGCATTTTTTCTTACCCTTTCAGACTTTTCTAGTAGATCTTATTAAATATTGATACTTCAGTGATCTGCCTGGCAAACCCCCCAACTCTTACACAAAGGTTAGAGGGTGAGAGGGTTGTGAAACAACCAGAG
Source organism: Sinosuthora webbiana (assembly GCA_013397395.1). NCBI lineage: Eukaryota > Metazoa > Chordata > Aves > Passeriformes > Sylviidae > Sinosuthora > Sinosuthora webbiana. The sequence continues at coordinate 228,730 of VXBN01001789.1, read as the reverse complement.
CAAGCCTGAGATCCCCAGCAAATACAAAGATATACCTCGAATAAAAGTTCTGGCTTGCAGCTGCTGGAATTGGCTCTGTAGGGGAAACTTCAGCAGCTTTTCACAGAAGCCCTGCAGCCCCTCACTACCAACACCCTGCCACACAAACCCAATACAGCATCAGGTTATTTAGGGCTGGAACAGACTTTCTTTCTTTCCAGTCCTATTTTTACCCACAAAATCTTGTTTGTCAACATCTTCCCCAAAACGCAATTCCTAATATATTTAGTGCTTCAGTATATGCCCTGCTGACACACACACAGGGAGTGGTACCTAAAAACACACCTGCCTAGGCTTTATTTGCACAAACAAATTGGTTCCCATTCATCAGTGTTCATATTGTAATAGTTTTCCTGCAGTTAAGTAGCTTTGTTAATTAATTTTACCTTAAGGATTTGTGGGGAACTATGGCCACAGATTAAGACTTCTGGCTTGTACTTTTCATTTACTATCAGCATTCCATGAGTCACATGGATGAAAGGGTCAATAGTGGGGGTTTTTTTTAGACTTTAAAATACTTTGAGATTTTAACAACCGATTTAAAGTGTCCTGGTGGAACTGGATAAATGTCACGTACAAGTACTTAGGGGCTGTGTCTTCCAGGGAGCTGTAATGTCACCACAGTTTGGTTATAAGCCATCCTCTTAAGTACTTAAACAAAAAAAAAGTGGTTTTCTTTCTCACAGTCAAAGTACCTATTGACAACTCATGACTCATGACAACTGCCTGGATATGTTCTGCATTTATGTAATGCCTGAGGTTTAGAGGGGCAAGAGCCAGTTAAACAAGGGATGAACTCACTTGAACAAATCTGTGTGTGCTTTGCACAGTAGTCAAAGAGAATTCTTGTGCCATGGGTGAACAGACTATTTCAGCTTTAAAACCCTCACTCTATAAAAGTCTCATTACCAGTCCCTAACGATTGCCAGGGTTCAAAACCCAATGCTGAACAAGGTGATTCTAACAGAGTCGATTCATTAATCTATAATCCATTTTTTTAGAGCATCACAAGGATTGTGCACGTGCATCTGCCGCATGTTTTTGATTCACCGATTGACAAAACAAGCAGTGCTGAGTACAACACCAGGAGCATGTTCTTAATCCAGCCAGGACTGGAAGTGTTTCAGGGTGAGCTAGTTGGGATATATTAGACTGATTCTTTTCAAAGATTCTTATGCCATTAACAAAAGGAGGGATTGGATGAGAGCCATGGGAGCTGTTTCATAACCTCCTGGGGTGTTTTCCAGCTGACTGTGATGGCCACTCAGGTTCTGCTGCTGAGGTCAGACATTCTGGACCAGCACAGATAGTTAAGCCTTGATGGAGTCAGGCTTCAATTACATTTTCTACTTTACACTTAACCTCTGCGAAGCAAAGCCTCTCACGCATTACAGAGGTATTCACAGGGCACAATTTAGGTCATATCAACAGCCCTCCCCATTATTTTTACACTGATAGAGCTGTGTTTGTATCTAAAAATCTATGATTTATCATTCTGTATTATACATATCACAGTCAGATTTTTTTTTGGAAAACATCCTTATTTCATTGCACATGCCCAAATTAAACATCCTGTCTCAAACACACAGCTGGGAGTATGACAGGACCACTCAGCTGAGCTGCTGTCCTTTCTCCTCTGTAAAGAGAAGCCATTACAGAGATTTCCTCCTCTCCATCAAAATGTTTAATTAAAAAAAAAAAAAAAAAGAAAAGATTTCCGTTACATGCTTTGGCAGCAACTGAGATGAGCAATTAAATGGGGAAAAGGGAGGCAGGGTTGTTCCCACCTGTGTTAGGAAACCACAGTCTAAGAAGAGCAATACTTCACTGGGAAGCTGAGCCAGGACTGTAACAGTTACCTCAAATCTCCAAACTTGTAAGTACAAATGCAATTACGAGATTGGCACAAGCAGCAGTTCAGAGGGTTCTGTGCACATACATGTTTGTGTCTCGGCTGGGAGGAGGAACAGGTAAAATTATGCTCCTTAAAAAGTAATTCAGCCATTAGCTCCACAATGCCTCTTATTGCTCCTGTTGCTCACAGGGAATCGTTTGCATTGAGCTCCTCAAATGGAAGACACAAAAAGCCATCACAGCCCTTGAGTGCTTGGTATTCCAACTCATCCCACTTATGAAAAAGTTTTGTATAACTTTGTTGATTCTAGTAATGGGTTATGTTAGCTCCAAGTTGAGCAAATATTGAAAAGGGAAATGATACAAAGGTCTCAGACTTCAAATCACTGGTAGTCCAGAAGGAAGAAAGTAAATACAGCAAAGTAAAGCATAAAAGAACTGCCTCATCCTGCCCAATATTATAAGGCTTAAGAGATTATATGAAAAAGGATTTACAAGCTTTGATTTAAAAATAAGAACAAAAGCAAAATGGTCATTATTACATGTTTGATATGAAAAACACCAAACCTTTTTTTATTTGTACCAGATGTGGATAGGCAGATGTGAACTGTTGGACAATATTCACAGAAGTGGAATTAGGGAAATATCCATAATTAATAGCATTCCTGTGGAAACATGTTCTCTGCTTCAAAAAGAATTCAGGTAGTATTAGAACTGGAAGAACCTCCTTACCCTGAAGATGTTGACAAATTTGAAGAAATTCCAAGCACTGAAAAAAATTCCTGATCAGAGAAACAGATTACTTGTGCAGAAACATTAAAGGATACAATCTTCTGCTCTCAATTACACCAATGTGGTCCAGTTAAATTCAGTGGCAAGGTACCAATAGAACCAGGAGAAAAGCTTGATTGAAACATATGATATAAAGGATTTGAAGGAAATGCTCAGAGGAAGAATTCCCTTTAGGAAGGAAAGGAATTGGTAAAACATTTTGGGGAAACAATAGGTCCTGTAAGATTTAAAGTCCAAAGAAGGAAAATACAGCCAGAGAATGTTCCACTGCAGTAACATCTTCTAAATATCTCCTCTGGGATATTCAACAGAAGTCAGAACACAGGCACTCACTGTACAGAACAATTACACACAAGAGGTCTTCAGAGAAAACCATCAGGCAGTTCTTCCCCTGGATATCCCTGTCATTCATGGAATCCACACAATGTCTATGCTCATCTGTTCTATGCCTACATCCATTGTTTCTCCCCACCTTAATTCACACAGTAGTGACTAATGGATTATGAAAATTCATCTGTGCTGGATCAGTTATAAAATGTAATTGCATTGCCTGTGTGCTCTGTCTACCAGATGTTCCCTTTTGTGTTCATCAAGAACACATTGTGTAAGAGGAGCTCCTCCAACCAAAACACCCTCACCATTCTTGGTTTAATACAATGACACTGCAGAAAAACGGGGCCAGAAGGAGACAAATCTTATCCTTTCCTCCTGGACAACAGGATTAAGAGAGAGTTTCCAGGGTAGATCTAACAATACATGTAGAGAATCAGAGAATCACAGAACCCTTAAGGTTGGAAAAGACCTCTAAGATCATCAAGTCCAACTATCAACCCAGCACCTTGTTCACCACCGTATCTTCAAGTGCTATACCCACATATTTTTTGCACATTTCCAGGGATGGTGAATCCACGACTCTCCTGGGTAGTCTGTTCAACAATTTGTCAGGCCTGACAATACTTTCAGTGCAGAAATTTTTCCTAAGCTCCCATCTAAACTTCCCCTGGTGCAGTTTGAGGCCATTTGCACTTGTCCTGTCATTTGTTACCTGGGGGAAGAGACCAACCCCCAGCTCACTGCACCTTCCTTTTCAGAGAGTTGTGGAGAGCCAGAATGTCTCCCCTGAGCCTCCTTTTCTCCAGGCTGAGCCCCTCGGCTCCCTCAGCTGCTCCTGTTAGATAAATTTACCAGTTGCTGGTCACAGTGTGCATTTATTTGCTCTCAGAGTTGATGTGCTTCTTAAAGTTGCATCATGCAACACCTTCCTCGCATTGCGTGTTCCCCGGTGTGCTGTTTGTCCCGTGGGAACCGGGCTAAGGTCTGCTGTCCCTGTACTTTGTCACGGGGGCACAGGAGGTGACAAGTGCAGCTCCCGGAGTCCCGGACACCGGGAGCCACCTGCGGGAACCATCAACAATTACAGCTCTAACCTGTCCCTGGAGCCGGCTGGGGAGGGGCCACCTTCCCCAGGGAGGGGACACCTTCCCTCCCCTGTCATCTTATTACAGAGGCCTTTGAGAATTCGGAAAGTTCTGGGTATCCCCGGGATGCTGACACCAGCGCTGTCCTATTGCTGGGGAACCAATACGTGGCTAAATATATTCCAGATCTTGTTTAGGGTTTAAACAAGTGTTTAAGAACCACCAATTCCTGTTCTGGTCGTGCTGGACCTTTAATATGAACTGGAGTGGTGCCACAAGTGACATTCCTCATGCCCCTTCCTCAGCCCCTTTGGCAGCGGAGGGCAGGATGCAGTTTGCTTTCCCTTGCAGGTGTGTCCAGAGAATCTGGAATCCACCGTCCCAGGGGTGGAAACACAGCCTGCCATGGACTGCCTAGAGGGAAGCTCCAGAGCACCTGGTGACATTGTCTGTGGGGCGACAGACATTGTCTCAGTCTGCAGCAAGGCACCCATCCCACGCCAGGCCACTCCAGCCATTCAGATGACTTGTGCCACCCACCCCCGCAACTCCCTGATGTCTCTGGCTTCAGGAATCGACAGAAATCTTAAGCCAAAACAAAACCAAGTCTGGCGTTTAGCATGGCTAAGAATCGATCTAAAATTAAATGGGATTTACTTTGCCTCCCAAGCTCTGGATGTGACAAATTTCAGAACAATGAGATATGAAGCATTTAGAAGTCAGTGATCAAAATAGCATTTCTGATGGAAAGATTCCAGATGGGACTGTAGCAATGGTACCTATGTTGCAGTAAGGCCAAGTCTAAAAAAGCCCCTAAGATATGCAAAGGGAAAGAGCCATTTTTTCATGTGTCCTCACATGAATATTCCCCGCCTTGGCCACTGTGTGACAATAGGAGAGCTGGAGTCAACACAAAACTATTTGGTTGACTATCCCTAAGTTCTTTACATACTTTGTATTGCTTTATATATCTTTGGCCCCTGAAAAGTTAAATTCATCCCACATTCTTCTGGGGACGCTCAGGGCTGGCGTTCCAGCAGCCCAGATCCTAAGGGGAGCCTTACAGAACTGGAATGCATTCACAGGTACTCTCCCTTCCCCCCAAGTGAGAAATCACAATTATGGGATGCAGGGAGAATTAACCTCATTTGGGAGACAAAGGTTTCATAGTACAGCACAACTTAAAACAGACCACAAGTCTGCATTAAACACCATCAAGTCCAAAATAAAAAAATAATGCAGCAAATGGCTTCAAGGGATCCTCAGCCTATGAGTCGTCTTTTTTTCTGTTGTTGTGGGAAATCATGTACTATTCTAAAAAAAAAAACAAAAAACAAAACCACAGGAATATAAAGAAGTCCTAAAAGCAATGAAAAGCAATGAAATCCTAAGAACTTTTTAACTAAAGGGATTTGAATTCTCCAACTAAATTAATTGATCATAAGATTGATTCATAAAAATTCATACTTCACCAGTGCTGGTCTGCAGGGCTGTATGACCCTGGCAAGCACCAAGGTTATGGTCAATGAAAATAAAACTTGTTCTTCCACTCAAAGCTGCAGATCCCATCATGCCTCAGGTTGTTCCTGGTGTTGGCTTGTGCTGGTGTTTGAGATGAATGCAGAGAGCAGGTTTACAAAACTTTCAAATCCTGATTTAGTGAAAACTCCTGTTTCCAGCTTTTCTAATGACGTTTTACCAACATCGTGAGTTTAACATTGGATTTTCCTCTGAGCACTGGCCAAAGGGGGTGTGAGCTGCAAACAAATGTATGTGGGAAAATTAGCAGACTGAAAGGAGGGAACAGATCTCATCTCCTTGGGGCTGCACAGAAGTCTTTCCTCTATGAAAAGCTCTCAGTGGGTTGGAAAGCTGTGACTGCCAATATCTTCACTTTACCAGTACAGCTCAGACTTCAGCGGTTTAGGTGGCAAATTTACAGCAAATTTGATGTACCCAGCCTAATTTCTGCTACATTCACATTATACAAAAACAAGACACCTTTCTACTCTTTTTTCCCCTAAAAGAAGTGGAACTCTGGCACTGGACTTTCTGAGAGCACTCCACTGCTGGTGAACATTTCTTGTTCATTTTGTTCAACAGTGGAACAGAAATACTTGTTAGTCACTGCAGCTAAACCACTTTATAACTGGCATGGCCATAATTGATAAGAAATCAACTCCTTGTGCCAGCTGCATAATTTCATTCACAGTTTTACTTCATCTATCAAGTAATCTCAAAAGCCCTCAGGCCCTCCCCAGATGCAGAAGAGAGAAAACCTCTGTTACTCTGTTTTGAGAACACCCTCAACTGCCAGTTCAATTTAACACCATGGATTTCTGTTCATGCTTTTTTTTAGGCTGTCGTTACAAAGCAGGTGCTTTTACTCAGAACAGAATTCTCTCTTACAGTGCAGGACATCTGACTTGCACATCAGATTGCTGAGCAATTTTAGAATTTTCTATTAATATTCCTTTACAGACCTTTCTTTCAAATAATGCTGTGTACAAGGTGGTTATAGCCAGTGGTATTTACAGGCTTTTTATCTACTCAATGAGCTTTTTTAGTTCTATCTAAAGCTGGATTTTCCATTCATGGATAGTTCATGTCACACCTATCAGGTCATAGGTTTGATCTTTGTCATACAAGCCTTGACATCTCCTATGGCATTTTAGTATACGGGAATAATCTGTTTCCTTATGAAAACTATAAATTGGTTACTTGATCCTTGATTTCAGAGCTATTAATGTGCTAAGAAAGAACATTTTCAATTGAAGGTAAAGGTTTTAGGCTTCTTCAAGGATAAAATCTTAACTCCCAGCATGACACGTCTATAATCCTGTCCAACAACACACACAAACCACAAGTTTCCAGTTTTCTGTTGACAGAGAACAGCCATCCACAGAGCTGAAAAAGCAATTTCCCCATTAGGTGCCCTAACAAAGTTTTCAAACTATTCAAACTCAGAGGCATAAATCAAGAAAACAAAGCTTTTGCAAGATGTTACATGTAAGTTATACTAAGAAGTTAAAGAAAACCATCTGGGCATAAAAAGTAAATACAGCCAACATACAAAAATTGAGAGGAAAATAAAACCAACCATGCATTTCAAATGCCCCAAACACAGAGCTTTCATTCTGTAAGACCACTGAAGTTTAACTCCGATCATCCAGCTTGGACAAAAAAGTCATTTTTCAAAATACCAATGAATCAGGGCACTGAAGCTTATGCAAGATGCAGCTTTTTTTTCAACTTCTTGGCTTATTTAAGATATGGTCCTTCAAGGTGGGCAATTATCAGCATCTCTTCAGTGGCAGCTACGAATCAAAGCTGGGAAGAGACAGTGACTTCCTAAATCATCGTGGACAATATCTATCATGATTAAGCCTAAAAGGTTTGGTTCTGTTTCCTGTATTGCTGAGTCTTCAGTTTCTGAAGGGTAAAACAACTTGGACTTGCTTTATAGACCCAAGAGATTCTGAGTAACCCTGGGAAGAAGAAATTCTGAATATACTCCCAAACCAGGGGCCTGCAGTGTTGGAAGGAGATTAGAAAATACCTCAAAATGCTCTATCTCTGTACAGCAACTGTTTTTAAAAGGTGTCTTCTACAACAAAGAAAATCTTTTTAAAATCAAAACCTAGAACTTAATGGAATAAAATGCCCAAACTCTGGATTTTTCATGCTGACTTAGTTCAGATCACTTACATAAGCAACATACTTGAGATTTGATTACATAGCTAGATTTTCTGTTTATTTATTTACTTTTAAACAGGATGCTTGCTTGGGTTTAACTTAGTTTGGGGAAAGGGAAGTAGGAAGATTTTGAAAACAAACAAATTACTTACAAACAGACAAGTAAAAAAAAAAAATAAACCTGCGATGCCAAAGCTCTCCCTGTCTCTTGAGGCTGGTACCTTTGGATTCCCAGCACATTCCTCTTCTTCCTGAGCTCATGGAGTGACTGGGAGGGACCAGCAGCCTGGAACCCTTGGCAGAGCCCAATTCACAGATGATGAGGCTCAGTTTATCACTGATTTGAGAGATAATTATCAAGAAAGGGATTTCTGGCTTAATATCCTGATTCAAGAAGGGAGTACGTGATCCCAATCATAAACCATCCTGTGAGCAGCAAATGATGTCTTAACAGCTTTTATAGCTGAAGTTTAAAATACTCATGGAGTTTGTATAAAAACAGATGTGAATTTTCAAACTAAACTAACAAACTGTTTTCCTAAGAGGAAAGAAGTTGGAGCAGCAGAGGAAACTCTGTGTCTTCCTCTGCTTCTGAAGAATCAGAAAGGGAGTGATGGTTCTCTGACAGCTAATGTACTGAGTTTCAGTTTTCCTGCTGATCTGTTTTTAATCTCTTCTTCTGAATAATTTTTTTGTAGTCTACACTTCTAGGAAATTCTGTCTACATGTGCTTTGTTGATAAGGCTCATCTGTTTATTTAAAAAATAAATGTCTTTTTCTCGCAGACCTGATATTTTATTAGTCTTGTGTGTTGAAGTTACTGTCGCAGATATTGTATTTACTTGGGCCTTTAGCCTGAAATCTGCATCTGTTCTCAATCCATCCATAGGAGCCCTAATCTCTAATAGGCTCTGTAATCACCAATGTGTTGAGTTTTTTCTTCTCTCCTTTCCTAAGACAGCTAATGTGGAATAGCCTGGGCCATAATTTTCCTGCTTTAGTCAATCTTTTCTAAACCATCTGACCTTCAGTTTTCCAACTGTGTAGACCTGTCTTGACCAGGAACAATCAGAACAGAGGAAAGTAGCAACCACTTCTTAGCATATGCAGTGGATCAAACCATCACATCCTTCTCTTTTGACCCTTTGCTACAAACCAAGCATTAAAATAAAATAAAAATAAAATGGCTCCATGTCACTTTCAGCGAGGCCAAGTGCTCCTAGAGTATGTCCTTTAGCTCCAAAGAGCACATAATGAAAAATTTACCATAGAATTATGGTGTGGAGTCATGGTCACTGTTAGGAAGGCAAGAGCAACTAAATAAAATAGCAAATAAAGGTTTTCACTGAAAACTGGCAAGTAAGTCTGAACCTTATTAGAAAACCTCAGGCCCAGAGCAGAATTTTCTTCATAGAAATAAAACAGGCCCCTTTAATTAAAGCTTAACATGTTCCTGCCAAGGCACCGTGGTGAAACACAGGCTGGGAGCACAATGGAGGCTCCCAGCTCCTGGTGTGGCATCGCCTTGAGTGGTGATGGGCTGGGAAGATGCAGTTCTTCACAAACAGTTTGAACTGTGACCCAACCCTCTCATGAATGACAGCCTCAGACATTCTGAAATCACAGGAACTGTTTGTCTGAAAAATAAATAAAAATAAATAAAAACCTCTCCAGAACATCAGGAAAACAACTTTTAGTTTTTAGCAAAACAGACAAGACGTCCCAGTGGCCCAATGCCACGGTGCCAGAACTCTGCAGAGCGAGGGCAGAAGAAATGCATTAATTAACTCAGCGTTCAACCCCTCCCCTCAAACCCATGAAAAATGGCTTCTGTAGTAAATAATTATGGAGGATTTACCACATATGAGAAGAGCACTGAGTTTAAACAGTGTCATGCCCTTTATCCCACTGCGAACTGCAGTATCTGGACATTTGGCACAGCTGCTGTCCTTGTGTACTCTCACAGTTTGGTAACAGGAACCACAATCTCAATACCCCCGAGAATTGTAAATTTGTTACATTATTTGTGTTGCTGCCTCCTAACTTCTCCTCCTTGATCTTGCTTTCTCTACTTATTTTACTGGCAGTAAAACTCAGTAGATTAATAATGCTATTAATACTTTACTTTCCCTGCCAGATCTTCTTGGGTGGCCAGTTTCCAGCTGTATAACAATCTTTGCTTGCTCACATCTCCTTGTTCTCAATGCCACCCTTTTAACCTTCTTTTTTATTGTATTCTGCAAATTTTAAGGCCTCAGTGCGTTTTCAGAACTGAATATAGAAACTATTTGAAAGCAGTGGTTACAATTTATTAAAAACTCATGCATCTTCTCTCGGAGTAAGTAAAAGCGAATAAAGGCACCTGAATGACACTCTAGCTGGGCAGACATCTGTGAGATTTAGTGGAAAAGCTGATAATCATTATTTAATTCATATTTTATGCTATTTAACTGGTGCCTGTAATAATCCTCATTGCTTTTTGCAGCTACCCTGTAGTCAGTGATTTTCTGCCCATCATATTCTACCCAACGATGGACATATAAGATCCTTGCCTGCAGATTCTGACTCATCACAAAGTGAATACAGGTCCTGTGTCCTCTTCAGCTATTTATCATTATAGAGTCACTACCAGTCTGACTTTAACTCTCACACACATTAGGTTAAACTTTGCTGGCAGAATTGCAAATATCAAAAGCAGAAACTCTGACTCCTACTCCTCTATTCTTTGACTGAGAAAAGATAAAACAGTAAAAGGAAAAATGTCAAAACAATAATAAATTACTCCCGAGCCAGGGATAATAAATTACATTATGTCCTTTCTAATGTGTGAAATGCTGTTACTCAAAACTGTAAAGGCATGGAAACAATTGAACTTCAGAGTGAGAGAAGTATGATCCCAGCTCTTTTGTTCCAGTTCAAACACCGCACACGACCCTTGCTAACAGCTGTGGTGCTTTGTGCCTCCTTAGGTCAGCAAGGTATATCCAGGCTCCAGAGAACAGCTTGAAGCATCATTGTTTCTTTGGAAGTGAGAGTCAATAAAAATACTGACAAAGGAATGCAGCCAGGCTCTACGAGTTGTACAAATTCCAGTCCTTCTTCATTCCCTCCCTCATCAAGTCCTTCAAAGAATGAAACTGTTTTTTGAACTTGGGTTTTTTTCTAATTTGCCTCAATTTTCTTTTCGATGCTTGCCACAGTATATTTTCTAAAATATATGAAAAGTAACACTAATAAGAAGTTATCCCAGACTCCCGCTTTTCTCCAAGCCCGTAACAACACAACCATGGCTTGACAATGTTTGCAGCTGAAGAATTTTCAGCCCGGGAAATAGCCGAGTACCTGGGAAGCTCAAATGACAGGCAAGCACTCTAAACAGCCTGGTGCCTGCTTAACTCTTTGCTTTAAAGAAGCACTCAGAGGCAAAACACAGAAGCAAAACCCCAGCCATGCTGCTGGAGGGATAAACTTTACCCTTGGCCAGAGATTAACATCTCAATTTTCTTCCTTTACCCTGTTTCTTTATTCCTTTTCTCTACATCCCCTACTAGTGTCCTGTTGTATCTTTTTACTTTTTGTTTAGTCCTCCTCCTGTTTGCTTCTGCTGTCTTTATAATAAAAAAAATACTTCTGTGAAAAGTGAGTTATTTGCCTTTCTTTTCCCCCATCCTTTGTCTACTGTTTTTCCTCATTATCTTGCCCATTTCCCCACAAAACACTGCTACCTTCCCTGTCCTATTTTGGCTGATGCCCTGGAGTCCCTCCCTAGGAGCTCAGGGAGAACATTCTTTTGGCACCCACTCTTTCCTTATAATCTGATTTACTGATACTTGCTTTACCAACCCCGATAAGGGAGGGTGAAATACAGTTGTGGAAACGTGAGAAAGCTCCATCAGCTGCATTCAGAACTTCCATGCAGGTTGTATGGTACAGTTACTCTTCCTCTACCTCTCTTCTTACCCTGATGTTTCAGCCACACAGAAGGTAACTCACGTGCTCAAATGTTCAAAATGTACAGAAATCCTGCCATGCCTGAAGTTCTGCACTGCTGTTATTCTCAGGCTTGTGCTCTTAAGATGAATGTGCGGTCAAGACCCTCCACAAAAAGCACAACCATGTCAATGAGAACAGATAAATAGATTCAGAATTCCCATGTTACATTAGGTTTATGTTCGTCTCGTAACTCCCTGTGTTTACTTTGCAGCCCTCTGCCTCTTCTGGAAAGGGCTGTTCCTTTTGAGCCATCAAGGAAGATGCCGTCAACTCTTGTTCTTCCAACAAACCAGACTAAACACCCCATTGCCACAGACATGAATTTCATAACTGGGGCTGCTTTGACTATCTGTGCCATCTGGTATTTACCAACAGCCCCTCAAGCTGAAAACATCTTGGTAACCTGGATCTGCCTGGCAATTACCTCCCTGCCATAAGACATGCTGGGTCTGTAATGCACACCTCGGTGGAAATGCAGAATGCACAAACCCAGCTGTGCGTCCTGAGCACTGCAGGAAGGGCTGGAACACTGCACAGACACCTGGGCAATGCCTGAGCTCCCTGAACCTCCCTTGGTCAGACCTGCAGCAGCCCTGGGCCATACAACCTGCACACGAGGTCTGCAGGTGTCAGCCCAGACACACTGCAGCCCCCTGAGCCCCCCGACAGCCCTCCAGGGACTGGGGTGATTTAACCTGCTCAGCCTCTGCACCAAACTGGAATAGTCCCAGAGGGCTGACAGATCACTCACAACACTGATGCCCAGCTTGGCCTTGTCTTTGTGTTCAGACATTTTGTGCCATTTCATCCCAGCAAACCTGGATGATTGTAATATCGTGCCGTTGCAAAATGTAATTTATTCACAAAAATAGGTTCAGGAACTAAAGGTTCAGGTTCAATCAAAGCTTATCAACAAAGCAAGCTGCTCTCAGAGGGCTAGGTGTGAGCAGCACTTGCAGTTTGTCATGTCACACTGTTTAAATAATACAAGTTCATTTTTCATTTTATTTTCCCTTTACTAGTTCGTACAGGCAGACACTTGTTTATTTCTCTCTGAAAGTCTTTTCTTAGTGAGAGATAAGTTACTTGGGGAGAGGAAAGGTTATATATTCAAACATGGTGTCAAGGTTGTTGCTAAACTGATGAGTCTCAGCTGTGGATCCTCCCAAAAAAGAAATGGTCAGACCTAGATTTGTCTTTAAAATTGGATTTACCAAGAAGTTGCAATTAGGAGTCATTAACTTCATTACTAGCTGGTAACTGCTGCAGAATTTTTCTTTATACCACAAGGCAGCACCAGAAACATTAAGCTCTTACAAATGTTGTTAAGTTCAAATTTGAAAAGGAGGTTTTTTACACAATGAAGTTTGGTTTTTATATAGGTGAATAAATTATTATCACACAGTATTCTGACTGCTGTATATTAACATTCTGGTCCACCTGGGCACATCACACACAATAAATCAGATTTTTTGCCATCAATGTGCACACTTTTTTCCACCACATATTACATTTAGCCTTGCTCCAGACTGCCCCTTATTATGTAACAAGACTGGCTGTTATAGAACACCTGTCTCACCTATGGATTTGTAAATAGTTATTCCTGTCTACCAGGGCTCCAGCACAGGGTATTTTTAATACTTGGTCACCTGCAGGTCACATCACAGAGCCACAGCAAGAGAAAAGCTCCAAAAGTGCTTAACCAGGCAAAAAGGAATCATCAGAACCCAGAGAGGCCAAGCTTTTCTGCAAATTTCTTGCTCTTAATTAAAAGCCAGCAGATGTTGTAAAGCTCTTCACAGCCAGAAGCGCTGTGAACCACATGATTTGCAGCACAAGCTTTAGGCTTCTATTCCACCCAAGTTGCTGCATCTCTGCTCAAAGAGAGCTGTAAAAAGTGCCCCAGTATCACCCCCCTGCTGCTCCATCAGCTCCCAGGGCACAACAGTGGCACTGGCCAACAACACTCACCTCTCCAGCAGCCCAGGCCACCCCTCCCTGCAGGCTCTGCTCCAGGCAGGACAGTAGATTCAGGGCTTGTGGTGCTTTGGTTTTCCAACAAATGCAAGAAAAAGCCTCTTCAAAGGTTTCCAGGCAGGCTTCAGCTCCAAGAACAGGAGCTCCCAAGGAGGAGCTGTCAGAGAAGCACGTGGATTTTACTTTTTGTATAATAACCTGCGGCTCAGCCATAGCTTTGGGGACATCCCCAGGCTCAAGTCCCCTTCCTCCAGCTTATCTTTACACCTCCCTCTCCTCCCAGGAGTCCAGACTCCCCCAGCCACTGACACTACAAATGATTGACCACAAGTTTCCTACCAGTCTGCTGAGGAAGGAAAACCAGGCCAGACCCAAACCCTTATTCGTGCACACCACTCCCTCCCTCTCCACATCACCCTCCAGACTGGCTTCTGCCCAAAATGATTTGTTTTGGTGCTCGAGTTTTCTTCCCTGCCACTGCACCTCCAGAAACAAGCTGTGCCTCCCAAGTCCTTGCTCGTTTTTAAATGTGTGAAGTCCTTTTGGCAACACAACCACTTCGGCTTTTCACCTCCAGCTTCTAATTTGCTGGCAGCTCCTTGTCCGTTCTTTACAAACACAAGAGGTGTTCGGATTGATCACATTTTGATATGGAAATCTCTTTGTTCAGTAACATGCCCAAACATGAATAAATGTGAAGGAAAAGAACTGTTTCACGTAATAATTACAGAAAATTCTCTTCCTGTTAAATCCTGTTATTTTTCACAAAGACAGAGATTGTTTGGATCAAGGAAGGGAGGTCAGGTTCAGATCCTGGGGAGAGTGGTGTGTAGTGATAATAACACTTGAGATTTTTGCAGCATTGCTTATCCAGAGATCTGAGCCCTGTCTCCAGTACATTACAACAGCAGGATATGTTATCTTATGCAAACTCCTTCCTAAATTTCACAATAGCTGTAACAAGCAGGAATCATTAAATTAGTGTGGCTGAAAAACAGCCACAGAGATCCTTCTTTACTTTGCTTTTATTTAAGTAAAGTGAAACACAATCAGAGCTGAGGCATTAGTCCTCTTCAGTGTTTACCAAGTATCCACATTACTCTTAATGGTATATAAATACGGAAAGTAATAAAAAAATGGGAAAACAAAAAGGAGTTTCCGAAATCTCCTCCTTTAAGCAATTTACCCAGTTGCAACCCCTACAAATGGTCAGTTGCCCTTTTACTACATCTGGTTCAAAGGCCACTAAAAATGGGATTCTTTGCACTGACATCAAAGGGCTCTGGATGGGGCTGTCTGAAACACGAGGGGAGACAAGATTAACTTCAGCTTTCTGCCTATACAGCTCCAGCAAAAAGTAACAAATAATAATCAGAAGATAAGGTTTTCTTAAGAACCTACTGATTTCAGCACATTTTTCCAATGTCAGCTACCACTATGAAGTTGCTTTGTGAGAGTGATGCAGAGTGTGCTACTAAACACAGTGTTTGCAGCTTAGTTATGACCTTTTCTTTCAATAGCACTAAAGAGCACGGTGACTAAGAAGGAAGCAAGAGGGTGGGAAAAGAGACATGAATGGTTTATAAAGCACTAGATTGGTTGTCTTTATTTAGTACCATATCTGTATTGATCAGGCTTTCCTCCTGGCCTGCTGTGAAGCCGTAAGAACAGGCATCAGTGCCAAAACTCCTGCACTGCTGCTGAAACTTTACCCTACCTTTAAACTACAGGCTTTATTACTCGTGTAAATACATCCTAGGAAGTCAGCTTTTAAAGTGGTTTCTCTCAGTAACAAACTTTATTTAAACACATCTGGAACTTCTTTGTAACTCACAACTGCTTTGTGTAGTCACCTGTATGATGAAGGTTAAATGCTGTGGAATTCCTGCTGGGGGCTCTGATTGCCCCACAGCCACAGGAGTGGATGGATAAAGCAGGGATACAAGGGGCAGAGGAGTCCTAAACAAACCCAAGATTATGTTCCTAATTGAAATGGCAGCCCAGGGTTTTCGCATATAAAATCTGGAATCTGAGCTTACTTTCCTTAACATCATCTGTTTCAGCTGCTCCACATTCCAGGACTCCTTCAGCCTTGACCTCATCCCTGAGATTATTCTCCCTCCAGTCAATTAGAAGTTCTCAAATATACAATATTTATACCCGGCAATGAGGCAGATCTGCTGATTGTCTTTCTCCAGCTGCCTGGGTGGCCCTAAGAATGAGGAAATGTCCCAGGACTGGGGAATTCCCATTGTCTGTGGAGAGAAGAGCTGGCTGGGCTCACAGCACTGCCAGGCTGGGCTGCACAAGGGCAGGAAGGGATGTGCTGGAATTGGGAAGATCGAAGATGTAAAGAGAAGGATTAACTCCACACATTTTGTCCACGGCTCTCAAGATTTATGCGAAGTACCCATCCTCCCCTAAAGATCTTGAAACTGGAAAAGAAAAAGGGATCTATGAAGTTAAAACAACTTAAAAGGAAAAGCTGAAAAATACTGTGAATTAGGTCTGTTGGCTTCCAATCTCTGCCTGCTACCTTCAAGCCTACTACTCTTTTTTTTTTTACTAAATGAAAACATAATCATTAAACAGATTTACAAAACTACTTTGCATCATATATGAATATCACTGACAGTGGTATCCAGGTATCTTTTATCTCTAATCCCAAATCAAAACAGACCCTGGATTTTTAAAAAATATTTGTTGCTATTTCCTTAACCAGCTCTCTTGTTTTGAGAGTGTTGTATTTATGAAACAAAAAGTTCTCAAGTCATTAGGTAATATATGACCCAAACAACTTGATAACCAGTGTAAATGAGAATCAGGCCTAGAGTACCAGGAGTATTAATTCCTTTGATGAGAGTATCTTTCTTCCTGTAGTCTATGTCTTATCTTCTTCTAAAGCTTACATGAAGTCATTTGGCCAAACCCTTGCCCTTAATTTCTGAACCCTGGTAGCTGATTTAAGAATATATTTTATTACTCCTTTTGTTTGCACAGCACTGGGTGCTGATATGGTCTCCCCTGGATCTTCAGTGATTAAACAGCACACGGAAGAAAAAGTAGAGCAATGTAGAAGTCTTCTTCAAACTTTCATGTAGAAAACAGAACAATACTTTTCAGGAAAATGTCGTTAAATCAGTTCACACACAACACAACTTTTTTTTTGTTGTTGTGACATATCTATATGTATGATACAGTTATATATTTCTCATTTCTATGAAAAATTTGCATCATTATTATAAAAATGAATAACAGTTGCCATAAGGAAAATGAAATTCATGAATCAGAATTTAGACTCATGTCATTGTTACTTATAATACCTACAACACGTAACAAGTACTTCCTACTCACTCAGTGTTCTGTTAAACAGTAACTGCACAATAAATCTTCTTTTTCTTTCCCTGATAAGTTAGAACACAATCATAAGCATTTGTCAAAATCAATCCTGTATCCAACAGCAGGAGAGTATGATATCTAGAACTTCCTGATCTGAAGCAATTAATTTTTTTCTAGATATATAAGAAACGGAAATAACTTCAAACAAATTCCTTTTTTTTCAGAGATGTTTTGTCACAATATTTTTCAAAACAGAGCACCCGTAGAACTGTGAGGCCAAACTGTAACTCTGCTGATGCTTGGGGAGCATGACTTGAACACACACAGACCTCAACCCAGCAACAGAAAGGGCACAAACATTCGGGGCATTGCTGTTCTTCATCAGGGTGAGCAAGCACTTCTTTCCCAGCTCGAGCATTAACTTCAATATACTGCTGAATTTAGTAATTTACAGGGGATCTACTCCCCCCTTGTATTAATTACGAGAACATCTTGTCGTTTGCTCAAAGGTGTGAAGTAAAAGCAATTTAAGTTTCCCCAGAGTGCTGTGGGCTCACTTGGGTCTATTGCCCTGCCTGGTGCCCACCGTGCTTTTGTGACCAGCTGTGAATGTGGCCCACTGCAAAACTCTCCATCTTCAGGCACTGACAAAAGGCAAGGCTTGACAAGCTGACAAAACATGACATCCTAATGAGGTTCCTTTGCAAGTGTTACTGGATAGTCCACACCAGAAGCTGGAGTGGGGGGCAGGGCTGGAGAAGAATGTGAGGTGGTAGAGAACAGATCCTCACTTGGGTAACTCCTGTGTCATCCTCCAACCAGTTTTCTACTCACAAATCAGATTTTAAGTGAACATGTTAAATTGGCATGGTACGTGAAAGGAATTTTGGCTACAGCTCTTACTGTTAGTACTGAAACATTCCATTTTGATTTTAAATATCCACAATTAAGTTTGCAGCCTTTCTCCGTGTGCTCTCTAACTTGTGTTTCACATAACAGGATATACTACACGTATATATAAGAAAAGATATAGCCAATTACGTTAAACCCTCATCTATTATCAATTAATAGCTGATATTGTGATAGAAAATGGGGCCACAGGCTGAAGTGTTCTAGGCCCAGCTATCAGGTAAATATGAAATTTGTCTTAAGCACTGCACTCCAGGTGAGTTTGCCTGCAAAGAGGTGCTCATAGGTAAGTAGGGAAAAGAAAGAATAAATAAATTGGTGACTTAATTTCGCCCTGGGAAATCAGTGGCAGAGTCTTTGAGGGGAAAAAGATAAAAAAGCCCCAAACAGCTCTCAAATCTATAGCCCAATTTTGACTCAAAAATATGTGTGTGTGTGGTTTTTTTTGTGTGTGTGTGTGTTTTCATCACACAAACGATTCGTCCTGGAATCAGACACGGAGCAACAGGAGCAGGTCATTTAAAAGCGATGATCTTAGAGCAGCAGGGCAGGCTGTGCCTCCCCTGGCGTTCCCGGGAGGATGTGCTGCTCCATCCCCGCTTCTACCTGCCGGGGGGAGCGGGGGCGGTGCGGGGCCGTGCCCGCCCCCGGCCCGCGCCCCGGGGGAGGCCGGCAGCTGTCGGCGGGTGGGAGGCGTCTGCAGCTGGAAAACAGCAGCTCCGCTTGCTGATCAGATTTTGGGGGTGGGGTGGGAGGTGTGTGTGGGAAAAGCCGAGCGATGGATCTTCCCTTCTTTTGACAACACTCTCCCCTTCAGGACTAAGTCTGCACTGGAGGAAAATAACTGCGAGGGAGAAGTGCGAATCACACCTCCGTGTGGGAGCTGACTCCCGGGAGCAGCGTGTGCCGCCAGCCCCAGGATATTCCCTGCCTCCAACCTGAAGTGATTCCTCCTGGAACGGTTCAGTCGCGCCTGCAGTTCACCTTTGCCTGCAGTTAACCGGCGTGCAATTTGGGTTTAATGGAGCTGGGTTTATTGTTCCTCTTTGGACTTACGATAACGTCGACTGCAGGTAACGTGAATTTCTTTCTTTCTTTGCCCACTTCCACACGCATGCACACAAAGAAAGGCTGGGTGGGTTTTTGTTGTTGCCTTTTTTTTTTTTTTTCCTACTTTTTTTTTCTATTTTTTT
>VXBN01001789.1:141027-209064 GCA_013397395.1 Sinosuthora webbiana | reverse complement strand
GCCGGGGGGAGCCCAGCGCAGCCCCCCGAGCCCCCGCACCTGCCCGGCCTCGGCACCCCCCGCACCGGGACACGGACCGCGCTGTGCCGGGCAGGGCTGACAGGAGGGAAAAGCGCTGGTTTCCCACGGGAAATCTGTTCCTAACAACTCACCCCGCTGGGAGAGCAAGAATAGCGTGTGTGCGTGCGACTGTACTGGTTTTGATACAAATAAAACGTGGAAAAATACCGAGACGTTAAGATAGTGCTTGAAAAAAAACACTCAATATGTCAGATTTTAAGATGTTAGAAAAGAAAAGTCTTTTACAACCGTGCTCTGCGGAAACACGAGCTTTTGTTTCGACCCGTAATAAAGACAAATTTTGAAGCCGTTTCCCCTGGATTGGAAGTTGCGAGCTCCGCACAGGGCGGTGGGGGTGGAGCACACGTGCAGAAAAGCTGCTCTGCTGTCTGTACTGACAGTGCTCAATGGGGAGAAAGCATCCAGGAAGAGTGACACTTTGCCTACATCCTAAAGGTTTTCCTCCTTTTCCTACACCACTGTGTATAGCCTGTATTGCTGAGCAACCAAAACAGACTTCAGATCTGTAAAGATTCTCACAGGCTAATAAGTTCCTGTAGCAACCACAGCGATCAGTTCAGTTACAAAAACAAGCAGGAGTTCAGATGAACCTGACAACAAATCACTTCAAAAATCAAAGTTCTTCGAACTGCGTGATGTGAACTTCTACACACATAACCAAGTCTTCCAGTGCCTACAGTCTGGGAACAGTTGTAATGATTCAGACCTGCCTTTGAATCGATTGCAAAGCTTTTAATGGGATTAAGATAACAAAAGGAGTAGAAAAATAGAAAGTAGCAGTAAACTAGGTTAAGTCAAATGGGGGTTAGGGCACTTAATTTGTAAATTCACGTGTGTGTCCTGGCTAGAGGCCATGTCTGATGACGTCTTTTGAACTTCTACCAACCTGTAAGTATCATGTATTCACACAAGTCATTCAATTCTTTGAGTTCCATACCTGCACTAATCCACCCCAGGATTACTTAGGGTTATTTTAGCCAAATATTTATGACTCAGTAAATTTAAGTCAGAGCTCACCAGTGAAAATGGGGGGATGACATTCCTTTTCCCCTATGCACTGAATAAATAGACTTCTGCTAATTTTAAACACATACTCCTTCCCCCTCCACCACCCTTTTTGTTTTTTCTTTTAGGATATCCTGTTTTAAGTCTACAGGACTTACAATTTTCATTCCAGCACCAAAATTATTTAGTGTGCATTCATTCAGTGATGTGGAGAGTTTCCCTACATGAAAGTTTTGTGCCAATATCACTAAAGAAAGAACAAAAAATTAGAACATAAGGCATATAACATTTTCATGATGCCTGTAGAATTGGCAATGAAATCTGTATAATAATCCAAATATTAAACAGTTGTGGTTGTAAGTCTTTACTTCTTAACTCAAGTCGGTTGTACATAAAATAGCAGCAAATCTCTCAGATCAGTAAAGTCCACCCCCACTGGGGTTAGGTTAACCTGACATGATTTAATGTCAGGACTAGGAAATTCTCTTTTTATAATTTTTGTGCTATGTGATGGGACGTTTCTATGCTAACCATGGAATGAATACATTCAATTTCAGTATTAATTATTCACACAGACTAACACATTTGTAGCTCCAAACACATGAACTTGTATAACCTATCAACACCGTTGGAACTGGATGAATTGGGGTGCTGGGAGCCCTCTGAGGTTGACAGAGAGTTGGGTGGATGATGGTGAAATTAGTCTGGAATTAGTCCAGCAGGGACTGAATTTCCTGGACTCTGTCTGAACTGGGCAGCTTTGCTGTCCTGCTGCATGGACAGGTGACAGAGGTACAAAACTCTTACTGAAAAAGCGCAGTTGTGAGTTTCAAAAAAATCCCAGGAGTCTTCCTAGGAATGCTCCCAGGGCAGAGGTAAACATTGGATATTTTGAACCATTTCAGTGCAACAGGGGCAGGACTTAAGATTCCTAGTGACATGAACAGGCACTAATTGTGCTCTGGTGATTGATTTGGAACAATGTCTCAGGAAGTCAAGAGGTTCTTCTGGATGTGAATGAGGCGAACCAGCCCTGCTTGGGCAATTTAATATCCTGAGCAAGTTACGCTACTTCTTTGAAATGGAACTAAGCACTGGATGTGTACAGACTGGCTGTTTGTAAAAGGGGCAGTCATGTGTACGTTGCTCTTGTATACATGTTGTGGAAAGTTTTTATATTTACTAAAAATTTGGCTCCAATGCAACTTGGAGGATCATACACACAGTGAGAGGCCAGAAAGTTGGTTTAAAGTTTGGAGAAGCTTTCCTGACATCTGTTGATTCTGGCATTTTTCTTGCTTATTTACTTTTTTTCCCCTACATCAAACCCTACAATTGCATCTTATTTTTTTTCTTTCTTTCCCCCTGACTTATTTATTTCACTTTATCACTTATTGTTGCGCACAAAAATTCCTCAGTACTTTCTGTTTTCAGGCTACTCTTCCCTCTATACTTCACAGACAAACTTTAATTCCTCCTCTGGTTTCTTCTGCTTTTCCCAACAGGAGCTGTTAAGCATTGTTGTAATGTATTCAAAACAAATCTTGGTCATGGCCTCTCCTCCTTTTCTGGAAAAGCAGTTAAAGTTTTTATTGAAGCTGTTGGAGGCAGAGTGACAATAGAAGGTCTATTTCTATCCCTGCTGAGAAACCACTTAGATCAGCAGGGTGACAGTTGTAGAAAAGCCCAAAACTGCAGAATGTGGAGCCTCTGACTCCCTGAAGCTTTTGCTTATTAAATGAGAAATTATCTCTGCACACATGTTTTGAGTATTGCTTTATACTTGACTGTGAACCACTGCTGCTAGTCCTGACCACGAGGAACATCAGTGTTGTTTTGATATAATGAGTCTTTCATTCTGGGAACAGTGGGAAAGTGGAAAAGAAGATGACCTAAAGAAAGGCAGGTAAGTCAGAAGAGAATAATGCAATTATGTGGTGTAGACAAACGTTGCATAACAAAGGTAATTAAAAGCTGGTAAACTGCTCTCACTGATAAGATTGATTAGCCAGGAATTAGTTTGCAATGTATTTTTTTTTTCAAGTGATTAGTTATGCTTATCTTGATCTATAGCTACAGACACACTTTAAAGAATTAATTGTCTTTTAAACAGGACCCACTGATTTAATACAGGCACAGTTTGATGCTTAATTTTGTAAGTTAAAGAAGAAAATATAGGAAAGAGAAGAAAATATAGGCAAGACTACTTTTAAGTCTGCACTTTTTCAGAGGGGTCCTATACTTCAATATGAACTGAGGTTTTGTATCCATCAGCAATATATAACAGTTAATCAATAACAGCTCATTCAGTTAATAACAATAATGTAGCTGCATGAAGCTTTATCAACGCTCAGAATGATGAGTGATAGATTAAAAGGTGACAACTCCTAAGAAAGTGTTACTATCATGAGGGCACAGATACTCAAGTGGTCTTCAATTCTAAAATAAAAGTGTAATGAGAATCGATGGTAATAATCCAGACATTTCCAAAGGAGAATTCCTCACTCAAACTAAGCAGCAAAAATAAGAACATTCATTTTGAAGGGCCTAAAACAAAGCAATAGTGTGGTTTTTTTTTCCTCCTAAATGACATATCATTTTGGTATTTGTTATTTTGTTCAAAGGAGGAGTGCCTGAGTGAAATTCTGTGACCACACTGTAAAGATCAGTTACATGATGACCTAAGAGTTCTGTCTGCCAATTACATGAATTTCTGAACCAGGAAAATTGGACAGACAAAATGAGAGGGAGATTTTCATGTAACACTGTGCTGCTGCTCTGATCCTCTGAACACTTAACACATGTTCTGTGTCCTCTGGGGGAGGGCAAGGGCATGGATTTGTGTTTGTCTCTGCTGTGAGGATCTGGTGAGTGTCCCATGCAGTGTGAGCACGTGGGGCACTGCAAGGATCTGATGCTTTGTCACTTAAAGAAATTTGTTTCTGGGACTCGTGCAAGTCAGATAATCCTTAGCAACAGGTTGGCTCCAGGCAGTTCCCAACAGAATTGTGTTTTCCTGACCTCAGGTGACCACTGGCTGAGGTAGAAACACTTTTCAGACACTTGTGGTCGTTGCTGTGAGTGATGATGAATGGGTTTGTCAGGAACTAAACAGCCTGAGCTGATCCCACGTGCACCCAGCTCTCCAACAAACACCAGTTAATGATCTTTGCTTATTACTGACTTAGGTTATCATCAGAAAGTCATCTCAATGACAGATTGGAAACAATCTGTGGCCTACCATCACTTCAGTCACAGTTTTACTCGCACACATATGATGTCCTGGGATGGTGTTCCAAAAGATAAGAATTAATAGAGCCCAGTGGTTACTCTGCTCTAACTGCACGTTCTGCTGGCCAACTTTTCCTTCAGAACATCTTTTTGTTACCTGCATCCTTTTGGTGATTGAATTTTGTTGAACAGAAGCCCAAAAAACAAAATTTAAGATACTTTTCAGCCCTATGGACATTAAATGATGCTCTAAATTATTATAATTACCCAATTCTGGGTAATGATATTCATCATTAAATAAGCATAGGCGACGTCCTGTATTTTACTGGAAATAAAAGCACACAGCTAAAGATCTCTTGTTCAGCAAAACAATTAAGCAGGTGGTTATAAACTCTAGATCAGATTGAAGATCCTGCCAGCCAAAGGCATGATGATAAAACAGTGGCTGCCAGCCAGGGAGCTCAAATAAGGAAGCTGATTTGTCAGCTGAGCAGTGCACCACGGTTAACCAGCAGAACCAAGTGCCAATACTGAAACGATGAGTCTTTGTTGAGTTGATTTTGTTTTTCTGAATGAAGCTCGCAGATTTTGCAATCTTTTCTATCCACGTGTTCACATGGAATCTGTTTGTCTTGCAAAATCTTCATGAGAAGTGAAGAATATTTCAGATAGATTTACTGAACATAGTAACAGGTTCCTGGTGTAATTGTTACATTGTATAGTGGACAAACCTATTTGATTTCAGGCCACTCTATTCAAAGAGATATTCTTACATATTTCAAATGTGTACTGACCTCTCACTTTCAGTGTCTCTCTGGCTGAAGTGTGCATGGCTTGCATGCCCTCCTCAGTCTAAAAGTAGAATATCTCTGAGCTTACTGACAGTGTTTCCAGAATAGATGTTTTACAGCAGTCTCAGAAAGACTTGAAATGATTTGGCTCTGCAGTTACAATCCCAAGTCCCTGCAGGAGCTGGCCCTGGGAAGATGAGGTCAGGGATGAGACACGCTGATAGCCAGGGCTTTGAAATTTCACCACTGCTGCTCCTGCTGGTCTAATTCTAAGAATAAACACTCTGGAGGGCTGTCAAACCACAGTCACTTTCACCAGTCTTCTATTTTAACACCATGTGTTTATTTTCCCCCGGGTTTTTGTTTTATTTGTTTTTAAACCAGCGGTGGGTTTTGAACTGTACAGGCTGTAGAGAGAGGTAGGAACGTGCATTATTATTGTGTGCTCCTTGTGTGCACTGCTGTGGGGGCCTCTGAAGCAGCAATAAGTACTTTGAATTTTAGCTTGGAAAAAATCCTAATTTGATTCCTTTCGTCCATATTTTCCAGCTGCTCTGCCTTTTGGGCTTTATCTCAGTGGTTTTGTGCCACTGGTAAGTGGTAAGAACCACTTATTATTAATTCTGACTGCCAGTCAGAGGGAGAAAAAGAATAGTGGGTGTTTGGACAGACAGAAGATGCTGCTCCAAATTTTACTTATTTCTTTAAATTAACGATCATATATCTTGTAACAGGACTGGGAGCAGATTGGGATTGGTATGAGGTACTGAAGGAGATGCTGAGAGAGGTATTTCTGTGAAACACCAGCTTACCTTATTAGGTCAGGTGAGCTCTCCCCAGCCTCTCTGGGGATTTGGGGTATTAATGGACACCCCCAGGCTTGCTTCATATTGTTTACCTCAATAAATATACCCCAGATTTTCACTCCACACCTCAGCTATTGTTCTGACCATATCTGAGAAACAAAAGCTGTAACATCCCTTGATGTCTACAGGAGGAGGATGGAGAGTGATAAACAGCCTCCAGATTCTCACAGTGCCTCACTTGGGTACCAAGAAGCCCCAGGGGGAGGAAAATCAAAGAACTCATGTGGTCAGTGAACCTGAGTGATGAAGCAGATGTGTGCAATGCTTGGCTTATTACAGCTAGTTAGCTGTAACTAATGAACTAAAACTAATCAGCATACTTGCAAATTAGCAAGTATTAATTAAAGGATAAGATAGCAAGGTCGTGGAGGTGCATCTTTTTGGATAATGGGAGCCTGCTCAGTATCTAGGAACACTGAGCACTACTAAATTGAGGATGTGGAAAAAAAAGGTGTGGCTATAAAGGATAAAAGTCGTTTCATCTGAAAACAACTTTAAAAAGCTACTCAGAAAAAGTGCAGCTTCTGAGAATGTGGACAGGATGACCAAAGCAACAAGTCAGGGATCCTTTGGAGATGTTTTACTCCTTAAATAATGATAAGGATGGGTTAATAAGGGAGGTACCTCTATTGTGAACTCCTAAAAGCCACGCCTGATACAGGAAGAACTGGAGCCAACTTCCAGAGCAGCCAATGATCTCTTCATCTGTAAAGCTACACAGTGCTACTGCAGTGCCTTTATGTTAAAAGATACACAGAAATATCTGTTATTTCCCCCAGGGATTATCCTTCATTCTGGGGACATTCTGTCTCACTTGGAGGATGGTAAATTTTGCTTCCTTTCTGTGTTCTTTGCTCTCAGTGGTCCTTACAGGGATCCCAAACGTTTTGGGATTGTTTGAAAATGCTGGAGACTGTTGGGAGCCTTGCTGGCCTGGATGTGGGCCAGAAAATATATTGCTGAATCCTGAAATCACAGCATCTAAGATGATTGCTGCAACCCCCTCATCCCTTTGTTTTGGCTGAAACTCTCCAGTGCCCTGGAGGTATCTACTGAGTTTAAGTGGCTGGGAAAGTAGAAAATAATAGCAGCTCATAGATCAATTATAACATAGCATGAGAAACTCAGCCACATGTTATAAAAATTAAAATAAACCGATCGGATTTGCCTGCCTGAGTTCTGAGCGTTCGCTGTGAGTGGGGGACAGCGGGACTCAGGAAAATCCTGCTCCCCAATTTAACCTGAAGGTATTAGTCCTTCAACAGGCAGTTTTCTTCTGTGGAAAATTTTCACTGTTTCAGAATGGCTGTACAGTGAAAAAAAATCACTTGGTACTAATTACTTGGTACTTCTTGTCTTTTTTCAGCAAACAAATGCCTATTTCTGTTAATTGAATGGCAAAACCTTGCTGTAAGAGCTAGCTGGCTCTCAGGAGGAGACCTTTTCTGATTGTGCTTTGTGGACACAAAGTACACAAATAATCTAGATTATTTCAGCCTCTGATATCCAGTCGGACAAGAACACACTGTGCTTTGATTAGTTCTGTGCTGCTCTGCTATACATGAGATTATCTTCAGTTAATTTTCTGTTGCACTGACTAATCACAATTACAACACATGGAATAATTGCAAGTACTGGAGATTTGTAATAGTTTTGTTGGTTTGGTTTTTTTTTTTTTTGCATACAGAGTAAAGAACAAATAGCTTGTACTGAAGAAGCAACTAGTTCCTTAAACTCAGACCTTCTCTTTGTCAGAAAATGCTTAAGAACTGAACATGCAGACCTTTATGCACCCACTGGCTGTCTGGAGTAATCATAGTGAACCTCCCAGAAGAGTGTAATTCCTCAGAAATCACAGATTTGGATGTTGCCAATCAGAATCCAGTTGAAAGCAGTACCTTGGAAAGGCTGACTCAGAAATGTCTAGGTTTGCTTGTTCTCCACTTGGTAGAGAAGAAAGGCATAAAGGACTCAGAGCACACCTGAGCTGTAAATGTGTCTTAAACTCACATTAGTTTACTTCAGGAGAATTTTATTCTCCTAAAGGAAGAAAGGCTGCGTACTGAGTTAAGGTTCAGGAATTCAAAATTTCATGTGAAATGTAAACCTTAAAATAAAATGAATTAATTAAAAACCTGTGGATGCCGCAGAGAAATTTCCCAAAGATTAGTAAATGGCTCAGCCAGTACTTTGGCCAGGGACTGGGTCATAACCCCAAGGAACACAGTGGAAGGAACTGGTAGGTCAGGATCCCTCCAGCTCTGCCTCTGCCCTACTCCAGCTGATCCCCATCTGCACTGAAAAGTGCCCTGTGTATATCCAATTCATCAAGCTCTTCGTGATTATTGGGTTGCTTTGGAGGTGTATCAGGGTTGGGTTTGAAGTTTGGCATACATACCAGGCATATTTGGATTATTATTGTATTTCTGTCTCTGATTGGCAAATCTGCACATTACCTTACAGAAAAACTTCACTTGGACATTCTGGTTAAAAGCCTTTGAAACTTGGAACACTTGAAAATGTCATTTCATTGGCCCATGTTTCTGGTCCACTGAGAATGAAGTAGCCTTGAATGCATTTTCTGAGCTATGAAGCAAAATGTACTTCATTAGAAAGATCACAAGCAGTATCTAAAATACCAATTTCCTCCTTTGCTTAAGGCTGTGATTCATGGTTCTTATCACTTGTAATTATAATTATATTCTCCACTCCTCCCTGCTTGCTGGAATTTACTGTCTCTTAGGAAAGGCAGCAGATTGGTAATGGGCCCTTTCCTCAGTCGCTGTAGTTCTCACGGCGATGGATTAAGGTAAAATTGAAAGCTGATGACAATTCTGGTTGGTCCATTAATTTGCCAATTGCAGCAATCAAGAATAAAACTCGTGCCCTTCTTTCTCTCTGGCTATTCAGGCAGAGCCTCTGACTCAGGGCAAGCTGTGACTCAGTCCCACAGAGCTTTTGGTTTAGAGAATCGGAGTAAAAAAAGCCCAGTATCGTATTTTGAAAGAGTGAACTCTTGAACAAGGAACCACTTTAAATAACGAGGATAACATATTACAGTGTTTTATGTCTCATTAGCATAATGTAGGATGACATCTGCAAAAGCTGCAAGAAGCTTCTTTGTGCCCTGGCAAACTGTCTTGTCCTTAAACAGGGCTCTCACATTTGTCTAAAACACACAAAATTCATCTTTCCATTTCAATCTCGGGGCAGGAAGCTGAATAACAGGGTTTTAGCAGACAGTTTTCATAGAGGATTTGCCACTGTTAAAAATAAAGGAATTTTCCCCTGCTCCTGACTCTGAATACCAGTTCTTACTTTGTAAAAAACATGAATGTGTAAAAAAATACAGCCATGGAACAATTATTTATGTCAGAAGTTCCCTACGTTGGCCATTTCACATTCATTATTGTAAAGCAGATGTCAGTGCAGAATTATTAATACTCCTAAATTATAAAATGGGACGTGCTCCTAATCCTAAAGACAACAAAAGGCTTTTAAAATGATGGTTTGAGAAGGGAGGCCAAAATCAAGGCCTGAAGTCTTTTAAGACAAATATGGGTATTCTTGGTGTCTCCCTGTGTCCCAGCATAGGAGTAAAGTGGTGAAAATAAGGAGCATTTTCTGCATGGAGGCAGACCAGGATCTGCTGGAGAAAAACCATCCCCTGGGCTCTGAACACAGAAGTATTGCTTGAGATTTTCTCTCTCTTCAGGATGATTTTATGATCAACCTGACTCTGACAGGTTCAGGCTGTGAAAGACAAGGTGCACTGTTACAAATGCACTACGAGTGCAGAGGCTTGAAGAAATGATTTGCATCAACTGTACTGATGTTGCATCAAAAATCATTGCAGAGATTAGGAAAATAATGTTTCTGAACCTTCCAGCCCACCATGTGTGTGGGAAAATGGAAAATTTGCAGCTTTCCCATTAGCAGCCTAATGATGTTTTTATGAAAGCAAATGAAAGAAGCAGAGCTATGTGAAGGTAGTGGTTCCAGACTCATTATTCAGGCTTTGTTCTGTAACCTTTCTGTAACCTTTCTAGATTGACTCTGACTTCCTCTTGTCTGCCTTTTTTCTTTTTCTTTCTTTTTCTTTTTTTTTTTTTCCCCACTCCTCCCCTCCTCTTTCTTGCTTTTGAACATGAGATTCTCTTCAGATTTGTAGTGTTTGTGGATTTGTGGCATGCTTAGCCCACCCCTCAAGTCCTCAGGAACTTTTATGAGTCTCCAGAAGTTTCATGGGCAGTGCAGCTGCCGTTGATTGAGATTCTTTAACAGCTCGGAGGGGAGTAATTTCTGACATCAATCCAAACTATCCGACTCTTTTTGGGGATGTTAGCAGGCAGTGATGAACCATGTCCTTTTCTGATAATAATATTAAGTCTAACCCATTAAAGAGCAAATCATGCAGGGAAATAAAGAGAGGTACCTCCTACCATTTCTTGGTGTGCTGCAGCACAGAATAGGATCTCTCACAGAAAGGTGGAACCACACGAGGAGGATTATCTGAGAGTTTTTTGCATTTGTAACTCCAGGGGTCACGTTCCAAACATGATGCAGCGAATGAATCCTGCTGGCAGTTTCCTCAATTTCTCCGTGCTGAAATTAACGGCAAATCAGGCTCAGAGCCATGAACTATATGACAACTAGACAATGTTACTGATCTGGTGAAATCAGCACTGCTCCTCTGTCACTTCAGACCAGCCAAGGCACTGAATGTAACAGATTTTGTGCATTGGGTGGGGAAACCAACACAACACAGGAATAAGGAGTAAAATAATAACCTGGGGATGTATTTGCATCATCTCTTTGGTACTCCAGATTTTTTTTTTTTTGATAGTGTAGCTGCCATTTAATCCTTCCAGTAGAGATGACTGTCTGCTTATTTATAACTTGGTGAAAGCCTGAGTTGGTGGAGCAGAAGTTATGATCTGCTACAGGGGAGAATTTACATGAGCATAGGGTTTGATTTTTCTGCCACTATTTATTGCTTTCCATCAACAGATCTCTTCACTAAAATAGAAAAGAGATGGAACACAATTTTAATTGGTTCCTAAAATGCACAATACATGTGATTCTCACAACAGGAGGACTGTTCCATATGGACTGTCTAACTACAGAGGCAGCTTTAGAGGCAAAAGGTCTACAGGGCAGACTCAAAGTACTTCCCAGCCCTCATCCCGATGTTCCTGTTCGGATGCCCGTGACAAGCAGTGTTTGCAGTTTTGCAGAAGAATGCAGGACAGAAGGAGGTGAGTGTCCTTCCCTACCACTGCAACCTGGCCCACGTGGTGAGGCCATTTCAGCCTTTTTTCTTTTTCTTTCTTTTTCTAATAAGTGGAAATTAATCAAGTTTCATTTAACAAGTGGAACTGATTAAAAGATATTGATTTTAAATAAAACTCTCCTCTGCAGTTGTGGTGGGTGAACCCTGGCCAGCAGCCAAGCACTTACACTGATGCTTGTTCACTTCCCCTTCAGTGGGATGGGGGAGTGACAGGAAGAAAAAAGCAGGAGAAATCCTGTGTCACATCAGAGTTTAATAAAGTGAAGGAAAGAGGCCAAAGCCAGCCAGTACTGCTTGGAATTTTCTTTTTTCTGTTTCTTTTTATGATGTGGTGCTTTTGAAACAGCAGATCCGTCCAGTTAGGGGCATGCTGAACATTGCACTGTTCTAGAAGGTTTTGTGCAGTCTAACAAAGAGCATGAAATTGTAATTTCATCTATGGTGACATTGATGAAAACACAGTGACAAGTTTAGGCAATCTCTATTCTACAGAAATCATGGATCAATGAAAAAGACAGAGAAGAAAGACCAATGCAGGGAAGAGGAACACAATTTCATTCAGTAGCACAGAGAGTCTGGAGGATTCTGAACGATCAGGTATGTTACTGATGCTTAATGTTAAAAAGAAATATCCATTTTACATTAATGTTCTTTGTACTTGCAGAATCCTTAAATCTTTCAAGTGAATACTATCCCTCCTTCCTAAATAAGGACAGAATTTGGGCCATGAGTTGTTTGGGTTTGTTTTTTTTTTCTAATTTAATTTTTAAAATAAACTTTACTGTACACAGAACTGCTACAACCTTTCTTGTGCTGATGTAACTCCTTCAAAAGTTGGATTATTTGGCTGTAAGCCAATACATATTTTGACTTTTTTTTTTTAGGACAGGAGCTGTTCCTGTCTATCATGTTTCTCCTTGTTTAGCACTGCAGCAAATTAAGCTACATGTCCCAGTGCAGTGCTCCAGTAAAAGCTGAAGTGTTAAGGTAAAGAAACCAGAAAAGCTTTGTGGAAGAAGTATCTGGAGGGAAAAGTAAATCTGCTTTTGATGTCAGGTATAAGGAGGTTACTGTGACCCAGCAGCCAGTTTCAAATATTGTCACTTCTAAAAAAGTCACACCAATACCCCAATTTTTTTTGCTATGAAGGGAAGCACTTGAATTAGAAGTCCCCGAGCTAAATTTATTGCTGTGATTATTTGAGCAGAGCTAATTCAAGAACTGTGTAGAGCTCACTCTGTGTACACATAACCAAGGAGGGAAACCACAATTATCTCAGGTAACAGGGACTTAGTGCTGAATACTCAACAGTTTGGCTGCATTTGTTTGTTTGTTTCTTTTAAAGCTTTTAACATTTATTTGCTGGAGCTCAGAAACAAGAACTTAAAACTACAACTCTCCCTTGAGATGGACAAACTTGATGCTTCAGTGTGATGCCAGTGGAGAATTCAGCAGTAGGCAACACTTCCACATCAGCAGTGCCACTCTGAGGGCATGGGAACCTGTATGAAGAAGCTTTTCTCCCCTCGAGAGAGCCTCAGAAAAGGAAAACCTTTATCATGTAACCTGGCAGGGAATGTATCACTATTGAGGAAAACTTCAAAGGCAGACCCAAACTTCAGCAATGCAAAGCTTCAGGAAACGTTTTTCTCTGTGATTTAAACAAGTACAATAGAAACTGTCCCACTCACTGCTTGCTCTGTGTCTGAAGAATCCATCCACAGCTCTGTGCAGGCAGCTGCAAGTGGAGAATGTGGAGAGTTAGAGGGAGATTGCCTCTACATGAGTTCTCATTAAGAATAAACAGATACGAAATATTTCTCTTGTTAACGTATGCAAGCCTGAATCATCATATTGTAACTTTGTGGCAGATGTTTAAATGACAGTATCTATGCAGAATAAATATGAATGGCTAATATAAATATTATTATAAACTATAGCAAGTTAAGAGTATACATTGAGTATTCAATAGATTACCTAATTTAGGCACAAATTATTCCTGCACTTGGAAGTTCCATTCAAACACACTTACAGTGATTATTTGGGGATGCACTGTAGTTGGTGAACAGAACTTCAGTGATTCATCCCAAAGAATTTTCCTACAGATGCAAGGGTAGGACTGTGGAACTTGATGCCATCAGAGTAATTTCTGTGCTGGCCATTTGCTGTCCCAGGTCACACCCAGAGCACATCCCCTGGGCTTTGCCAGTGCTACAAATCCCACCTTTATCTCTCCATTGAAACACCAGCACCAAATAACCCGGACACTTGGCAATAAGGATTAAATCCAACCCTGGATATTTCTCAGTGTAAACGGTTTCTTCAGAAATTATTGACTTTTTTTTTTTTTTTTTTTCTACAAGATGCAAGAGTCAGCAAAGGAAAAAGAGTAACTTTTGCAAATCCTGTTCTATATTATTTAAAAAGAGAGGAAGTCCCTTACTTGTGACATTAAAAACCTTTTGGGGGGTTGACTGCCCTTCATGCAGACTTTCCCCTTTTCCTTTCCACGTAGGTTAAACTATAACCCCATGTTGTTAAATTATATTTTATAAGAAGAAAGATGGAGACCAAAAGAAAAGTGAGAAGAAATCAACAGTAAAAATGTCTGTATAAGGCTTAAACCAGTGGTAATAGTTTTTGTTTGAAACAAGAAAGGGAGGTCTTTG
The DNA here is from genome assembly GCA_013397395.1 of Sinosuthora webbiana. Taxonomy (NCBI): domain Eukaryota; kingdom Metazoa; phylum Chordata; class Aves; order Passeriformes; family Sylviidae; genus Sinosuthora; species Sinosuthora webbiana. Next base: position 195,128 of record VXBN01001789.1, on the reverse strand, counting down.
CCAAAACATATGATATATTTTATATATATGTGGATATATTTCATAAATAAATTATTACAGTTATAAAATTAAATATATCTTTCAGTTACTGCATTTGTATCGGTTTCTTACTTGCTGTATAACTGATTTTGTACATTTATAGAAAATAGATTATTTATTGCATAAAACCACTTCACATACTATTTTCCCGTATTCTTTTTTTTTAAAACACATTGTATAGTCTTGGGGTCTTTAAAAAAGAATCAAGTTTTGTTGTGAAGAATGCTTAATGCTCCTAAATGTTCCTTTATGACCAAAACCCAGAAATTTCTTCCCCCACTGAATCCCTACACCCAGGTCACACAACTTGCTGCCTTCAAGAGGTTGATGATTCTCCTGACAGTCTGGGAATTGAGTTGGAAAACAGGATAACAAATTCTGTGGTAATAATTAGGCAAAAAAGGTGACGTTTCAATTTTGTGTCCCTTTTGCTATAAATGTAACCCTCATCTGTATCCTAATCCTTGGACAAACAAGGCAATAGTTATTTGTCCTGAGAGTTCTTTTTGTGGACAATGTCCATGAGTTCAGCTCCTGTCCCAAACACATCCCAGCGCTGAACAAGCCTCCAGAGCCTCCTCAACTCAGCTTTTATATGAACTGCTCAGTCTGTGTTTGGCATTCTCCTGTCTTCCCCCATGTGAATTCAATTTAAATGTTGCATTTGAAGATGGATTCACACCTTCCCCAGTCACAAATGCTTTAATTTAATTCTAAACAATTAAAAAAAAAAAAAAAGAAACTGGGTTCTTTCTTTGACATGGAGGCAGATTTAGCCTTTGGGGGGTGGGCTACAGGTGTTACTGTTGTGTTTTCTCCTTAGGAATGAGAAATCCCATTTCTTTCTACATCAATTCCACATTCAAGTGGTTTGGTTTTGGGACTCTGGTGCCAATGCACCAGTTAATGTAAAAATCAATCCATTGTGAATACAGCAAAATAATGAAAATAAGAAATAACCTTGTATCAAGCTCAGAAGAGGGAAAAGTTAACTGTAGATATTTCCAAATAAACCTGTGAACCACAGGATTACCTGTAAATTGTGCGTGCTGGATCCTGGCTTTGAACAATCATTGTTCCATCTGGGAACAGTTAACAACCATGAGACAGTTTTTACCTAATCCCATGTTTATAGAAAATGTCACCAGTAACATTCCTCGTTGACTCAGTTGACCTAATTTTTAATTTGTACTAGAATGTGTTAAGCAAATTTGAAGTACAACTCTTTACAAGTGATACTTAGAAATAAACTCATATACAACTAATATATGTTTTAAATAAAGAAACAACCATTAAAATCTGATAAATCATAAAAGGATTATTTGCCAATGTTAGAATTAAAGGCTCTTTCATCTTTCAACATGTAATGTTAGCATAGTTAGGTGTCCTCAGAATCACTCTTGTTCTGGGATATTGTTTTGAGGACAGTTGTACTTTTACTTTTGTAACAACAAATTAGTTCCAGTTCTTACCCTATTCAATGTAAAACCATATATGTATAAATCTGCTATGATTCTGTCACAGTTCCATAGCATTCATCCTAATTCCCAGAACTAAAAGTTCAGTGTTTTGTTGTGAATATCAATAAAAACAATAAATAATCAAAAGCAAAGGAAGCAATGTAGAAAGGAGCCTTGGAAGAATTTAAGCTTTTATGTTCAACAGAGGGAAGAGATGTGAGTGCAGCCCCCATGCAAAGGGCTGTGGGGAAGAGCAGAGCCTCGTTTTGTTCCCTGTGATCCCAGAAGGAATTACCAGGAGCTCAGGGCTCACAGCAAAGCCCTTCAGGTAAACTCACCAGCAGGAGAGGGGAAGTGCCATGGAACAACATCTCCATCACCACCTGCACCTCCCCTCCTTGTGACAGCCACAGCCAGTCTGGCAGTGAGAGCCTGAGAGGGCAAAGATGGATGGGGCCGTGTCCTCCTCCATCACTGGGTGACTGTTCCCATTCCCAGAGCAGAGCTCATCCCATTCCCTGTCCTTCACAGTAAATGGCTCCTCGTTGCTGTGCCTGCCTTTGGGGACACCGTTCTGTTGATTCTGATCCTCCCTACATCCAAAATTCTTGCAATGCCTGGAAGCCAAGTTCATCCACAGATCCTTCTCCTTTATGTCATCCCCACGTTGATCCCCCACTGGCACCATCCAACGTCTTTCACACGCACTCAGATGCTGTTTTTAGGAGCTGGCTGTCAGAACAGCCAGACAAAAATAACGCTGCTGTGACAGATTGCTGAGGACAACCATGACAATTTGATTTAAGACAACAAAATCGTGTCTTGACAAAATTGGAGGCTGACTTAAGACTGAGTAATGTAACTAGAAGTTATCATTAGAAAAGGAACAAATTCTATCCATATGAACATTAAATCTTTCAATCCACAGCTTGAAATCTATTGGAAGAGTAATCAAGGAAAATTGCAAACAGATGACTCTGGAAACAATGTTTGTTTTCACTGCTAGAGTTTTACAATGCATAATATATAACCTGATCTGGAGAGCTTTATGCTACAAAGAAATGTCAGGATCGAGAGATTTAAAATGCTAAGCAAGTTAAACAAAGCATATTGCACTCTCTGTTTACCTTGCAGTAGTATCTTCCAAACTTTGCTTAAAAGTACATTTTAAAGAGTAGTTTGACTTCCAAGGTTTTCAGCAGTGCTTTAGAGCACAGATGTGCCTTGATGTGCACTTCAAAGCTCTCTCTGCAGAGCAGGGATCCACGCAGACTGTTGGTAGCACAACTGAGCTTTGAGAGAGGTTTGGGATGAGGTTCAAGCCTTGGCTCCTGTTTTGCCATGGGAAACACCTCTCTGAAGCCTTGGGCTCTTCCCCCTAGCCTAGAGTGGCCCCAGTGTCCACATTTAACACCCCTCCCCTTATCTAAGTCTTCTGGATTAGTTCCCTCCTTTTATTTCAGTAGGATCCATTTTATAACAGACCAGGTGCTGGTCGTTTCCTGAACCCACCACTTTCAGCAGAAATTAGGTAGATGTGTAGGTCTAAAAGCTCCTTGGCATCTCTGTGTTGCTTTAGGGATCTAAACATCTTTACCACGTGCTCTCATCGGTCATTGGTAAGTGGATACCTTGGCTCACACTTTCTGCAGATGTCTCCAGCAACATAAATGGAACTGACTGAAGTTCGAGCCCTTTAACAATAAAGATTAGAAGTCTTTGACATTCAGACTCCATTTTCCCCGTAAATATTTTTTAAAAAATCCTGTATGGACAAGATAATGTAGACACTAAAGGGCCAGCATGTTAAACAATGAAATAATCTTTGAGAAGGTGAGCTTCCCTTCTACCTGTTAAAATGGATATTCCATTAGACTACAAGTCACATTTCTTAACTAATCATTTCTGCTAAAGCTGTTTCTCAGAGTGTGAACCAGCTCTCCCTTGGGTCACTGAGTATTTATGTGTTTTATTAATGGTACTTTTGCCACAACTTTCCAGGAAATCTTTACTGCAACAAATTATAGTAGTTGTAATTTTTTTTTAATAGTTCATTTTGATTTAGCTGTCTTGTTTTTACAATTACTCCTCTCACCCCCACCACAAAGAACTGACTGAATTTGGAAATATTTTAGTCTCTCACAGCTTCCCCTTGGTGTTCCCTGGCAATCTGTATTGCTCTAGAGGAGAGCTGCCTTCACTTACCTCTGCAGGCCCTCAGTTATGCAAATACTTCCAACGCAGATGTGAAGAGGGTGGGAGGCTTTTGTCATTAAAAATAAATGTGCAAACTATAGTAGCAATATAAAATATATATTGAATGGCTAGTGCAGGAGGTGAGCTACAAACCCACAGAAAAGCAGATGTAAAAATCAAAGCCCAGAGGCTCCATTAGAAGATTCCTGGAACTATGCATATATTTATTCAATTCTGATATCATTAGGATGCACTTCCCAAAGAGATGGTTTTTAAATCTGTAGTTTGTTTCCCCGTATCTATCACAGAAGAGGAATCCATTAATTTCACAATGAAGCCAGTTTGCAGCTCCTTCTGGTGTCAATTTGGATAGCCATGGGTCAGCTAAAGGTCACATTTTCAGTGGTTTTAAGACACTACAACTGAGAACCAGATTGAACCTAAACATTTGCATTCTTAGATGTAAAACTTTTCTTTATACAAATCTGCTCATGAATGAATACATTCAAAACACCTGTACCAGGTCCCAAGGCTTGTCTTTGATTAACGTTCTTCCTCTAAGCAAAGTTCCAAAGAGAGAGATTGGATACTCTGCATTTGCAGGAGCAGAGAAGAAAAATGAAAACTGGAGGAGAGGAAATCCTGCACCAGAGTTCAACAACCCCCGAATCATAGTTCTGATTCTGCTATCTTGTTATGGGATCTCGGGCAAATTACTCAGGCTCTTATTGCAAATACTGACACAGGGGCAAGACCCAAGGCTGTGTTTGTGTCAAGATCCCTACAGAGCCAGGCCTAAGCCATGCTCCTCTCGAAGTAACATTTTTACTTATAAATGCTTCTGGTCATCTTCGAGAACACGTGAAGGATCAATGTCTTTTGGTGGAACTGTCACTGCATCTCTGACTAAGTTCAAAGAATTGGTCAGCTACTGCCCACCAGAAACAAAAAGTCCATAAAACACTATCATAAAGTACACAGAGGAGCATGCACACAGCAAATGGAGTGTTTGGTTCTGCTGGTGACTCAGAGCAGAACTGAGGCACAGCACAGGTCTGAGCTGGTTATGGCTGCCTGTGCATTCAGGCACACATTGGCTGTCTTGACACAACCCAGTATTGCTTTGGCTGCTTGGTTCCAGTCCCCTGCGTGCCTTGGAGCAGAAGGGTCAGAAACATTTTTAAAAAAACACTGACATGTTATTACTAATCTAAACTGAGGAATTGTAACATTAGGGAAAAACCTGAAGAAAACTAAATAAGGGGCATGAAAAATTGGCAATGTACATTCCCTGCAAAACCCCCCCCAAATCAAACTGATTTCCATGGTGTTCTGAGCCCAGGTGCTCAGAAACATTTCAATATTGCTACTGTTGCTGGGACCATTCATATTCAAATGCACATCCCACTTGCTCCTGTGTATTCTCTGAGGTACTCCTTGGTGTAGGATCCTGCACATCTCCTTCAGGGCAGCCCAGGACGTGGCACCAGCCGGGCTTGTCCCACCCTGTGCCTGCCAGGGAGGAGGACAGAGTGGGCACCAGGCCCTGTCTCAGGACATGAACTTCCAGCACTGTGCTACCCAAGCCAAGGATTCCTGTCAAGGGCGTTTTACTGCAGCAGTATTTATTTCATTGATGTTGCAAATGTGTTCTCCCAAATATCACAGAGCAAACGGAGTACACATGTTTTACCAGTTACATGCACTGCCTTCAAAACAGTCCTCAAAGCCTTTATTTCCACATATGCAGCACTATGATTTATTTTACTTAAAAACGCCATGTTGGTTGCCAAACTCCTTCTACTGTGTCTGTCTCGCTGTGTGAAGAACACCAATTTCAAAACAAACGCTGTCTGTTGGAAGAAACATGAGTCCCAAACTCCTCTTTCCTAATTTGCAAGTAGAGAAAGAACATGGCACAGCTACAGTGTCTGAAGTGAGAGGCCTCCAGCATCTGTCACCTCTGCTGCAGCAAGAGGAGCTTCAATACAACCTTTCAGCAACTTCTTATTTTTCTCTTTTTTTTTGCACAACTACCAGCATTCTTGATAAGTGTGTCTTTCCTCAACTGGCCAGAATAAGGTATGACTTTTTCTTTTAAGCAGAACTTTTATCACGGGGTTGCCTAACAGTCTGAACTGGAACAAGAGCCATCCAGAACGTTCCTGTCAACTCCTGCTTTTCAAGTGTTCCTCTGTTTGTAAACAGTGAGTAGTTTACACACCAGTTTTTGTGCTTCATCTGTTTCCCCCACTGCAGATTCCATTGTATGCAGATCTCACTTCGGGAAAACAGTCTTAAGATGTTTATCAACTTTGATTTCCACTTTAAAGCCCCAGGAACGTTTCGTGTTGTACAAAATACCTCAACACTGAGTTCTTGAAAAACTTTAGAAATTTTTCATTTCTTATGCATATCAGCTCAATTATTAGTTACCTTAGTAAGGAATATGATCACTTGATATGTTGTTAGCACTTTTAGATAATTAAGGAGAGGAAATCCTATGTGATATCACTCAAAATTTGTATGTTGCAGCAATAGGAACACTAAGCCATTAATTCTTGGAAAACAGGTTTAAAGGAGTCTTATGTTGTATTTGTATTCTTTTAAATGAACCTTTTATTCAATTAATAATTTTTTTCTGTTAATTCCTCACATAGTTACACAATTCTCTCCTTTTCCCCCCTTAGAAAATTCTGGTTCTTCACAGGATTTTGGTAGGAACAGGGAGGCTGCCTTGAGTCATGACAACCATTGGTGGATGGGCCATTTTAGACAAACCTGTAAAGGAGCTTTCTGTTGCCTGATGATCTGCTTGTACCGAACCAGGCAGTCAAGGATATCTGAGATTATTAACTCAGCCAGACATCTGCCAAAAGTGGTCATAAGCAGAAGAAAGCTTGAAAAGTTCAAACACTCACAGCACTTGCCTAAAAGGCAGAAGTTTGCTTTCTACAGGAAGCCAAAAATGCCTGGAATTTCGGAATTGTGCCAGACTAAAATAAAAATGTAACATGTTACCTAATGAAACAGTGTTTTATGCAGGCCTTCCCTCCTAAAAATAGCAAGTCCACCTCAAAAGTATAATAAAATAAATTAATTTCTGTTACAATTTCATAGAAAATGGCAGCTCAGTCAATGTAAAGCAAGAAGTTTATGGCTGAGATGCACTGCCAAAAGTATCCAAGCTTGGTGTTTTTCCTGTAGCTCTCTTGAAGCAGCCAAAGACTTCACTCCTGTCATTGCCCATAAATACAAAATGCCACTGTCACTGTTTGACCATCTGTGTCTTGGCATTTTCACTCTCCACCTTCCCACATCTACACTCTGGCACTCTCCCTCTTGGAAGACAGGCAAAGCCTCTCCCCAGGGAGTCCCATGGGAGACTTGACTCCTCATTGACAACAAAAATCCCTCCATGTGGCAGCAGCAGCAGAAATATTACAGGGGGCCTTTGCTGCCCCAAAGTGTTTCATCTGAAAGGACAATTCATGTGAATAGAAATTCATTTCTGTGCTCCTTTCTCCCTTTCCTCTGACACCAGCACTGCAGGCAAGTGGCAGTCCTGGCTTTGATTATGGAGATTTATTTATCGTACTCGTGGAGAAATCCTCATATGGGAATGGTTTGTGATTCATGAATGACCGGATCTGGACTTAACAGATTTAGAGGCTGGTCCAAGAATATCTGCACAACTGTCCAAATGCTTGTGTAAGTTACTTCCACACACTGTTACATACCACTTCACACGTTTTGCTACAGTTTTTGCATGCAAAATCGCTGAAGACAACGCAAAATCAGTTAGATTTAAACTATAATACCTGACAGGCAGGTCATGGTCTGTAGCTGTCTAGTAATAAAAGCTTCTCAGTAATCTGAAGTCTTGATTTTATATCAAAAAAATCGGTACACTGAAGTTTCTGGCTGTGTTGCCTTCCACAATTGTATCTTTTTCATCTAATGACATTAATTTAAAATTTGCGACCTTTTTTTTTTTTTTGAAAATCCAACTTTTGAAATTCTTGAAGTTTTAAGTGGAAATTTGAAAAACTGGGCATGGATGTTAAACACCCGAATTACCTTTATCGTCAGTACTTTTATCCTGTAGAACAGGACAAAAGTTATGACTGCATTTCGTTTTTCTATGAAGAGCAGTTATCCTCAGTTACAGCTGTATGGTCTGTCCAGCCCTTAAGGTTTCACCCAGTAGTTTTTGCAGCACACCTCACCCTCAGAATACTCAGTGCTAGCCATAACATCCATTGGAAACAATGGCACTCCTCCAGTACTTAAATACCGTTTCTAGCAGACAAAGATACACAGAGGAAAGCAGAAATGGCTGTTTACTTTTGAAACGCTGCCAGGAGTGAACCTATTTAGCTCCCTCGGGAACTGCAGAGATTCTACTGTACAGCCTGGGAGAACAGGATTATCTCACTCTTACATCGCAGAGTTTATCCACAGCTCTCAAAGCAATGCACAGAAATTAGTGTCATCACTTCTGTTTCACCAACAACCAACAGAGGCTGTGAATAGGCAAAGCTTTCCCCGGGTTCATCAGCTGCACACCAACCCCTTTCCCCACAAAACTGTTCCATCTCTGAGGCAGTTGCAGATTTCTGGGGATCAAATTTATCTTTCTAGTTTTTTGGGTTTTTTTTTAATGTGTGTGTGTGTGTTTGTGGGGATGTTTATTATGTAATATCTTGCAGAATTCAAGTTCAGCCTGCAATATTTGTGTATGTGTCCAGCCTCTCTTGAATGCAGTTAGGAGAGACCCACAAAGGCTGTCAAGGCATGGGAAAAACGCAGCTCTCGAGAAGTGCACATTCAGAAGAATAAACAAGAGCCTGTCATTACTCATCTGCAGAAGCAGTGGACAAAGGGAAGTAGCTGTCCTGAGGAGCTTTGTTAGCTTCCAGAACAGAATTTTATGCCTGTGAATGTCCCTTAGGCAAAGAGCTGGCGGGTTCTGTACTGACAGAACTTCCACAGGGATGGGGTTACACAGGAGCTCAGCAGGAGGAGCAAACCTGAGCAAAGCAGGAATTTATCCTGGGTCAGTGCCATCAGTAACTTCTACTCATGTTGTCCAGGCAATTTTACCTTATTGGTGATTTCCATGAAATAATCTTTCCCACTCCCGGAAATATCAGCCTGTATCTACCAGAGGTAGTTCCCTCAGTCTTAAATAACATAATTTCTAAGGCCAGACACAGAACCTTGTAGTGTTTTCACCAAACGCAGTAAGATTTAGACATCACTAATTAACTGATTTCCTGAGCAACCTCAAGTGGAAGGGAGGACCTATGTTTATAAGCACTCTTGATAAAACAAATACATCTCTGACATTCAGTAGGAGTGAGACGACCTTTCTGGAAGAATACGTCTGAAATTAAGCAGCTGAAATTGCTTGCACCCCTTACACATTTGAGTACCAAAATATATATTCAGGTTCAGTCCAGACTTGGGAATTACCAGGCAAAATAGAAATGCAATTATAATTAGGATAAAGGAGGAAAAAAACACTAGATTCCATAACCTGGCAAGGACTGCGTATTATGCATTTCCCAAAAAATGGATTACCGAAGCCCAAACCTTCGGTTTCTTCCTCTTTTTCTACCTAGGAAGCTAAAAGACTACAAATTCAGTTTTTATATAGTATTGTTATCTACAAGTTTGGGTTTTTTTTTTTTTTTTAGGAATGTGAAAAGAAGCCAGCATTTCCATTCCAGCTTTATGTCAAAAAAACCCAAACAAACAAAAAAAGTGTTGGCTTAGTTACTAACATGGAAATGGGAAAGGGGAAAAGGGCTCATCATCCCATTCTCAATCATGTTACTAGAGCATCCAGGCTGTTCCCAACACACACACACACACACTCTGAGAAAATCTTTGGTGTTTAGTCTCCAATAAACAAGAGAGTGGAGCAGGAAAGACACACAGAGGGATGGGCCCAACCGGGTGTCCAGAGCATGAATTACCGGAAACAAAACTACTACAGCCAAAAGCAAATTCCTATTTGGATCCTGCAACTTGGTAGTTCCCTCCTCCTTCAGCCACCCCACCTTCCCTATGCCCTCTGGAAGCAGCGGAGACTTCAGTTGCTGTGTCAGTCGTGTGGGGGACAGACTGCAGGCAAAGTTTAACAGTGGAGAACACACTCATCCTGCTCCAACTTTGTCATTCCTGTTCCCACCTACTCATCCTCTTCCCGTCTGCTTTGGGGGAGGAATAAGGAATTATCTACCTTTGACAGCACATGAATATAAATAACCCTTTAGTTGCATTTTCCAGCCGTTATTCTGCGAAAAAAAGAATTCCTGGCTGAATTCTGTAAGGGTAAGCATTACCCCTTGTAGAATTAATTCCAGGGACAGTGTCGACCTCCGAAGTCTCAGATCACAGAAAGTCCACAACAATTTCGTTGTAGAGCAGCAAAGCAGCTCTTCCACTCAAAAGTGTAATGCTCCCAGGCCTCACACTGCCAGTATTCTGAGGGTTTGGGTTTTTTCAAAATAGAAAAAAAAACCCTCAGGAAACAGCCACTTCATCTGCTCTTCTGAGCCACTCTCCTTTTGGCCTCTCTTTAACGGTGAAGATGAGAGCGATGAGAAAAATGGGGAAAAGGAAGAGAAAAAAAAATGTTCATCATACACTTGTAAATGATTATAAAGTGTTGCAATTAAGGAAAAAAGTATTTTTTAAATAGTAAGGCCAGGAGAAATCCTGCTTTCCTCCCTAAGGTGCAGCAGTGCAGCAGTGCAGCAGACTTAGTCCAGATGCAAACATTTGTTCCCATAGCAGACAAAAGCACAGGCAGACAACATCCCAGTACTGGTTTGTGCTCATGGGCATACCAGTAAGGACATCTGGAATAGAATAGTTCAGAAATTATGATTTTCAGTCACTGTGTAGGCTTTGTAGTGAGTCCTATTATTGCTTACAAGAAGAATCCATATGTCCTGCTTTGAACCCGAGGTTATTAAAGTCCAAGAAAGACCTAAAGATTGAACATACCCCCTTGATTTATTGCCTTTAAAAAAAAATAATTAGGATTCATATTGGGAATTGCTAGCTTTTAGTATTTACAACAGTTTTTTAGCTATTGCCTTATTTCTGCAGGATTCTCAATATGCCTCCCCACATACTTACCTACATGTGCATTCCATATGTGCTTGTTTCCCTTCTCCAATGTGATTAGTGCAGTATTTTTTCTCTTTCTGTCTTTCAAACACAGAGCTATAGGATTACACATTGCTGGGCTTTAATTAAGATGTAGAGACTGGTGTGATGGATAGAGCCATAACAAGGAAACATTTATCACAAGCCAGGATTAAGATTTTGGTATTTTTTTGTACCGAAGCTGGGATGTGGAGTTTTGATGTTGATCCACCCTGGAATTTGTACATGGCACAGACACCGCTCCTGACTTCCCATACAGAGCTCCCAATCCCTGGCAGATTTAAGCAACTAGTGCTGCAGAGCATGATCTTGGTCCGCTCCCCTGCTCCTGTATGGTGCCCATGAGGAAAGGGATCCACACACTCTTAGTGCTGTGCTGGTGCTCTTGGCACAAAGCAAAAGGACAAATGCCAGGGGTGCCTGGGGTCACACCCCCATTTTCCATATGCTCAGCACCCAAGCCTATCCAGGAGTATTCCTTTGGCTGCTGCTATTTTCTCTTTCCATATCATTATTTTTCATGCCACAGTTATTGTTCACACCTGTGCTTACATAGCCATTTCTGGGACTGCATGGTTAACCAGACAGGTAAAAGGAAAAACGTCTTTCTAACAATGCTGTATCATGTTAGAATTATAAAATAATTCAGATTTTAGAGGAAACCTTTGAAAATCATCTGATCCAATTTTGCAGCTTCCTTCAAAGCTAGGGAAAATTTCAAGTCGTGATCAGGTTGCTCAGGACCTTGCCCTGTTATGTTTTGAAAATTTCCACAGCTCCTCTCAGGCTCTAAGTCCTGTGACTGACCATCCTCACTTGAAAGAATTTTCCCTGCTGTAACCTGTCACTGGTCATTGATGGGCCTCCAAGAGCCACCCCAGCCCATGGCCAGGCATGAGGCCTCTGCACTGTCCCTGCAGCCTCTGCCCCAGGCTGGACAAACCCGGCTCTCTCAGGCTCTGCCTCAGGTTTGTTCAGCACCTCAGGGCCCTGAGCAGTACCTGGCACTCTGTAGGAGTTCAGCAGTATCTTTCTCGAGCTTGGCTCCCTCTCAAGCCCCAAAACATGATCTCACAAGTGAATACAGGCTACAACCACTTCCTTGCCCCCCTGGCAGCTTTCTCCGTGCAGAGAGCATTTGGCTCCATTGACAGAAAGGAAGGAGCAGCCAAATTCACAAGTGTAGGGATGCCTAGAACGTAAGTTTCCACTGAGACTTTATTCAAAACTTAGTGAAAAATAGCAGAATCTTTCCTGGCTTTACCCAGTGTTCACTGAGATCCTCACTAGGGCCAAATCCTTCACGCCTGGGGCTTATCTGCATGAACACCTTTAACTCAGAACAAGGTGCATCAAAGCAAAAAAGTACTTTATAAGTGCTTTGATCAAAATGTGTCAAAATGAACCATCAATCTTCTCTTAACCACAAATCCTACTTCCCCAAAAGGGGGTGGGTTTTTCCCTAGGGATATGAAAGCCCTGTAGAAGGGATAGGATGGATTTCTGCAGTTCTTTGTGTTGCTGCCATCTCACAAGGTGGGAAATAACTGGGCACATTGGCAGAAGTACAGTGCAGGGGCTGGGACTGTGCCTGGCCACAAGCTGAACCTGGGACACACAACACCACACTGGCACCAGAACAGCAGCAAGAGCACTGATGGGTTTGAGGAACAGTATTGTTTGAAACACATGGGAAGTAATCCCTCCTTTTCTGCTGTACCATGCCTAAAAAGAACACTCAGCAAATAAGGAAAGAGTCCAGAAGAACAATAAAGATGGTGAAACATCTCAAAAATGTGCTTGTGAGAGGCAGAGTCAAAACATGAAATTTTCTGCCCATGGTTTTCCACATTTTCTAGTCCTTACGCAGATCTTTTTGGATTTATTTTGCAATTCTCCCATGCTAGTCTCCTCTTTAAATCAAATTAAAATTAGACTAACATTTAATTAATTTAAATTTAATAAACACTGTTCACTCCTTTTTGCTGCGCTTGCATGAATATGTGCGTATCTGGTTTAAAAAATAATTGTCTACACAATTATTTCAAACACTTCTCCAGGCAGAGAAAAGCTGGTTTAATGTAAAGAACAGACAATGGGGGAGGACACACAGGGCCACAGTTGTCAGCTGTGTTTAAAGTGCAAAAAGAAAGGCAGTAATTGTTTTCTCTCTTGGCTACTCGAATAGTCTCAAATTACAACAAATGTCACTCACGCCAAATGCTGCTTCAAGGTTTTCTTCTGATGAACTTGATGTCCATAAGAAAGTGAGCAAGGAAGGTGAATATCAGGAGGATGAAGACAACAGAATCCCAGTGATGCTGTAAGAAATACTCTTTCTGGTACAGCTTCACTCTGCATTCTGCTCCTTCTGGGTCTAAAAACCGAATGTGGCCACCATATGTCAGAATGCTTCTCACACCCACGAGTTTACAAACAGCTTTTGATTCACAGGATTTCTGACATGGATTAGGAAATCTGAAGATTTCCATGTTGAAAACCCATGTCTTCCCTCTTGCACGAAGCCTTTCCATTCATACATGCAAAAGGAACAAAAATTTGAGATTTTGGCTAATCACAACAGGCTTGTTAATGATGGAGCAGCCTAAATTAGGAGCATTTAAACCACCAGAACTTTAGAGACGCCTCAGTAGTCTTCCATGAGAAGTCAGATGGTTTAGGAATGAGCCATTCAGTGCTAAGTCTACCTGTTGTAGAAGATTGGATGGCAGACTGAAGAACTAATTAGAACTGCCATGAAAAAGGGTCTTTGTTTACACTCCTGGCTCACAGCAGCTGCAGGGGGACTCTCCTGTGACAGTGGGGGACCAAACACTGAGTCCTGATGGGACACCTGAAATAACGGGGCACTGTTTGCTGTGCATCTTAAGCATGTTTTTGCAGAAGATGTTTCAGAATTAAAAAAATCCTTTCCCTCCCTGCAATACCAAGATGTGTCTAAATTTCAAATATTTCTGTGAGCTGCGTGGAAAGCTGCTGTTCTCAGCAAAACCCAGCATTGCACAAGTAAACCCCATAAGCCCATTACTTCCTTGGCAAACCACTCAAAGACAAGATAGGACTTATTTCTTTGTGTCAAGTCAGACTGTTTCACCTTTCATCTTGAAGAGAGATGCAGAAACTGATAAATGCAATCTGCTGAAGGAGATACTTGTGAATTTATTCTTCTCTAAAGCCACCGGGAGGTTGGCTTTAGAGGCTGGAGGTTAATTTCAGAAGCATCATCATTTAGCTTTTCAGAAAAGAAGATCATAAAGTGATGAGCACTTAACAGGTTCTTTAAAGCAAAACCTCTGGTTACAGTTCTGGTGTTTTGTTCTTATACCATGCAGCCTTTTTTTAAATTAGGAGAAATCATTGAATATATTAACTCACTTCAGCATCCATATAAATTTTCAAAAACATAATAAAGGACACTTAAAACCATCTCTGTAACATGTCTGTAGCAAAGCAAGGAACAACTTTAAAAAAATGCAAGCTCTTAAAAATGGGTAACGGAAGAAACAGTGTTCATAACAAGCTTCAAATAAATTGAATTGATTTATGGGATTGTAATTTAGTGAGAATTTCAGAACCAATTAACAAGTCACATTGTCTGTTCATTCCTAAATACTGGAAGATATTAATTGAAAAATTATGCTAGAGAGAGATAAACCTCACACAACTTCAAATACATTAGCAACGCAGAGTCTATTGGTTTTTTGCTAGTACATTATCTCTCCCATTTAAAATTGTTTTAAACATACAAATGTATTAGCATCTTGAATAATGAAGTACCTTCCTGATCTCTGCATAAAACAAATTAAATTATTGGAGGGCATAGGAAGACCTTAGAGCCACATCTCTCCCCTCAGGATGTTTCTAAGAATGATACAGGAACATGCATTGTATTTTTATTTGTTTCCCAAACAGGTAAAGAAAGGCTTCTTCAGGAAACGAAGAAATTCAAGATATTTAAAGCATGGTGATAACAACAAAAGAGGAGTCGAGTCTTTCAGCATTTCATCCCCCGTCAGGAGAGTTGAAGGAGTGATTTAACTTTGTTCAAAACACCTGACATAGCCCAGGACCGCAAATCTGCACAGGGACAACCCTGACACCAGAAAGGTGGATGTGGAGACACATAAGGCTGGTGGCGCTTTTAAATATTGCTTTCTCCGAAGCGTTTAATTTTCAATAACATGCTATTTTAAAAACCAAGATGCAGACTCTGATGCTGCAGGTGTTGACCTGACCTGTGGGAGGTGACGGCAGTGAGCAGAGGTTTAGTGCCTGAGGGCTCCGATGGGAATGAGCGGGCTGGGAATGCTGCACCACGGAAAGGGACGGCTGGAGCCTAAATGGGGCTCCCCAAGGCAGCCCAGGAGCAGGGTCAGTGAGGCAATTTGTTTAGGAATTGTCACACTCCTGAGCAGTGTTTGTCATGGGGGAGAGTGGAATCACCGTGAGTTTGGCAATTCAAAATCCCTCAAGCAGAACAACAAACATTTGGAGATGCTCCTCCAGCAGGGCCTGCCCTGCACAGCCTGTCCGCAGGGGCCACAAAAAGCAGTTTTATGGAAAATCAAATAAATAAAGACTTTCCACACTTGTATTGGCATTATATCAGTTTCAAGCCATCGATGTCAGGGGAATCTCTCCACAGGAGAATCCCTTTGCTCTCAGAATGTTCCTTCCAGGCCATGGTTGCCACTGAACTCCAAAAGGTTGATGAGGTTACAAGGGACAGATGCACTTCCCACCCGTATATCTAGGACAAAAAACTCTTACCATAAAACGGATTTAAATATATATAAAATGGTAAATGCAGCTGCCAACACTTAGTTAATAGTTTTAACTTTGGAAACAAACCAAAACCATCTGTGTTTGTAACAATACCTGCCCCTCCTAAAACCAGAAGACAAAGCCTAACTCAGAACTGAGAAGGGTGTTCATTAAAAAAGCAATAAGCAAGAACACTTACAGAAGATTAGCTGTAATGTAGTGTAATGATGGAAAAGTACCAATTTATATAACAATTTTACAAGTCTCTTGAAATTTTTTTTTTTTTTTTTTGTTATTTTTCCAAATGCCTGACAAGGTCTTGCTCTTTCATACTTAGAGCCTGATTTCAGATTATTTTACTGAGAATCACTAACAAACACAGGCACTGGGAAAAGTGCTCATGTGTGGATGAATACAAAATGAAATACATTTTCCAACACTTGGGTCTGAAATATTTTGACTGTCTTTGACTAATTTTCAGGAACAGACACTCAGAAAACTCCCTCCAGATCATATCCAAGCCCTGTCTGGGCAGCGTGTCCAGTGCTCAGTCCTGCACAGGACAGAAATCCTTCCTCATGTTCAGGTGGAACTTCCTGGGCATCACTTTCTGCCCCTTGCCTCTTGTCTTATTACTTGGCACCACAGAGAAGAAGATTTAGCTTACTTTGTCAGGATGTTTTTCATTAGTGCATCCCTAGAGGCACTAAATGACTAATTTTACAGACTTCATTGAAACTCCTTGAGTTATTCAGTGAAAGGAAGGCTCTCAGAAATGACTCCAAGCATTTCACTCTCCCGAGTCAAAGGTCCTTCTCTTTCACTGGGCTTCAGATCAGAATCTGAAAAATTCTCTCCAAGAAAACTCACAGTTCAAAAACCATGTTTACTGAATTTGCTAAGGAATCTTCACCCAGATCCAAAAAATATTTCCCTCTCGGGAAATCCATCTATATTAGCAGATCTTAGTCAATGTTTTTAATTTAATTCCAGAAATTTTCTGTATTTTGTTTTTTCTCTTCTGCTATAAGGCATCCATTTAATCCAAATACAGCCCAAGCAAGTACCTATCCTTACAAATAGGCTGATCCATATGATGGGATTTTCAAAGGTAGCTAATAAAGCTTGGGAGCACACATTCCTCGTGCTGTTAAGCAGCTGGAAGCTTTGAAAAGACCCTCCCCTGAAGCCAATGTTCCTACAACATTAACATCGTAAATAAGGCACTGCCTGATTCCCCAGCACTGCTTCGGAAGTAGCCTTAAAAAAACTGCTGTGCCACAAAAGCAGCTGCAGTTAGATTTTTTTCTTCTAGTATTTACAATATCTGTTCATTCAATAAACATAGCTTCAAGAAGCGTGGACATACATTGTCCAACATAACTACGGCTGGTTTGAGAGCAAGACAGTCAAATCAGCATTCAAAGGCAATATAAAGTGCCATTTAGTCATGATCTTAAAAGCTGCCAACTGAAAAACTTTTTAAAAACATTGCAAAGGATTTCAGAGAGCTAAAATGTGAACAAATTTGAAATTGTGGATTTGGGAAGAACATGCTCTTGGTGCTGGAAATGGCAAACTCCTTAGCCTAATGAGAAAAAAAACAAAAAACAAAAACCAAACCAACAACAAAAACAAACCCCAAAGTAAATACAACCCCTCAGAAGAAAACGTTACAGAATATCAGCAAGTACAGCCAACAGTACCGGTGACAGCCTGAATGGACCCTACCAAAGCACATCTGTACTGAATCCAACACCTCTGAGTCTCTGCGAGGCACAGGAAGCACTGATTCAAGACCCAGACTAATCTGTTTCATAACGTCTAAATATATTTATTTAATACCATGTCTGAATCATTCATGGTGTGTTATAAAAATGCTCATTCAGAGCTGCAATTAAAGCCCAGTCATGGCAGTAACACAAGTCCAGAATGTGCACGAGGGTTTTGCATTTTCGCCAAAGGAAAAAGAGCAAAGGGATGAGCTGAAATTGCGCAGTGGGATTAACTGAAAAATGAACGAATTAAAAGTTCCAAACGTGCTGCCACTGGCCAGAGTAGCTTCTGAATCCATGGTAATCTTATAATAGTTTATTATTCAAATTCACAGAACAAATATCTACAAAGAATTCTCCCACACACAGAATTTATGCCTTATGGGGAAGGCTTTTCTCATGACTGGTCCAATTCAAACCAAATGACAAAGCAGGAAATTAGGGTCAGAAAATTATAATGGAACAATAAAAGAGGATGCTGTCCTGTAAACTACACCCCAATTAAGTTATTTTTACAGATGGGACCTAAACAAACACTCAAGGAGTTTATCAGTGAATTTACTGGGAAATCAAAACCAAAAAGGTCCTTTTATGAGGCTGCCACATTTAAACAGAACATCCATCCTTACAGAGATCCTGACTCACGCTGCTCTTGGAACCTGCTCTGTAAATGCTTTCAGAATCCTAATTTTGCCAAAGCTTTGGGAGCCGCTTCTCTCTCAGAGAGCTGCTGTTCCCACTGCTACAAGAAAATAATTTGCTTAGCCAAGTGCAGAATTTTTAGTTTCCTAATTCTGATACTTTTGGCCGTGTCTGCACTGCCTCCTCCTCTGTGGCTACTGAAGGTAACGTTACCCACTGCAGCTCAGCAGCAGTGCAGGGAAGGAGGCTCTGGCTGACACATAGTGGGGCCTTTTGTTCAGAAGTTATTTATTTTGTAGAGAAACCAGGGCTCAGTCCCATAACCTTTGTATAGTGGGATATTGTGGAGCCTTATGTTAAGAGTACAGATAATCTCTTCCACTTCAGACAAACAAAAAGAGAGTATAATAACAAAAAGAAACATTAGACAAGAATATTAAAAGCTTGGAATACATTACAGTCACTTTCAAAGACTACACACAGCCTCAAGGCAAAATTTGTTACGTAATGAGATCCAGTGGCTTATTTGCATTTAAACTAAATACGTTTGGTTTATGCTGTGGGAATATTTAAGAATGATGGACTCGATGCAGGCTAACACTTGGTATGGGGATTCAAGGAGAAACAACTGGGCAGACAAATCTGATTAAAACTGAAAATTCAGGATCGGTGCTAGAGAATTCAACTAGTTTTTCAACCTCTCGGAGAAGCCTTGGATAGACTCCCCTCACCTCAACCAAAAATGATGTCCATACAACACTCATCAGAATTTTCTACAGCATCTGGACCATGACCCAAAAATTGGACAATCCACAAAAATTTTCCTTTGAGAATATCGAATGAGTGCCTCACCCAAAAAATCCTTCAGTAGATTACAGCGGTAGAGAGGAAGGGGAAATTAGTTAGCTTAAATCAATTTTATTAAAAAATCTGTGCTTCAAGTCTTTTGTGAGGATAGCAATTATAAATATTAAAAAAGAAAAAAAGTCAGCTATCATTCCAACCAAGTCCTAACAGTTTCTTCTCCATTCCTGGGTCTTGTATCTGGCTTTTAGGGAAAATTTCTCTTTTTTTTTTTTTTTTTTTGGTGGGGCAAGTCTGGAAAAGGAATTTCTTGCAAGTTTAATATCTTTAATTCAGCCTTCTTTTGGCCAAGCCTGTTAATTGTATTATCTTTTCTCACCATTTCTCATCCTGATATTTTCTTCACCCATTTCTTTAAAAAGTCCTAAGAAAAATTCTTCGTGACTAATGAAATATTCACAGTTCATTAGCCTGAAATTTTTTTTTTTCCCATTCTGCTCAGATAATGAGATTTCTGACATCTGAATAAAGTATTTTCTTTGAAGGCAAATGCTCTAAATTATGCCAGTGCTGGGAATATCCCTGCTGTTTTACCTTTGGCAATCCATACCTATAAGAAATCTGCCTAGAGAGGATGGGGTTTGCAGCACAGAAACAGTAGCTGGGGGCAGGGGCTTGTGCAAGTTGCCCTACAAAGCTTGTTGCTCTGGGAAATGTGTTTCCAGAGCATTCTGATATTTATTTTTAAATCCTCTTCCCTTAATTTTAATAACAAACCTTCTTGTTTACTTTCTTCAGGCCCAGCTCTTTCCTGGAATATCATTCCTCTCGCTCTGATGGATTTCTGCAGTGAATGGATGTGGCCACATCACAAAGCCTGGATGAGCAGCCTCTGTGGCAAATAAAAGCTGCAAGTTGTGAGTGATTTCACACCCTCCTCTCGTGCACGGTGTTGGTCTGGGCAGACACCCCATGTCCGCAACCCAGGCCAAAGGCACCACGTGTGTGCCGTGCTTTTAGCACACAAAATTCATTATCCATTAAAGGAGTTCCCACCTTTCTGAATACCTGGCTGCCAGGTGCCCAGGAAAACAGCCAGTTGGTTTTTTCCCATATTTTTATGATGTTACATGCAGTTTCTGTAATAAGTGTGTGTGCCCTCTGGGTATCCTCACTGGATGCCTGCCTTCCTAATTCTGTCCTTTTGTAAAATCCAGGAATTCCCAGGCTGGATCCTTGCTCTGGCTGATGGGTCACAACACCTCTTTGAAATGTAGGCTGGGGGCCAGGCCCTGTTTGCTCATTGAGTTTTGTAACTTTTGCAGTTCTTCAGTCAGCTCATCCCTTCAGGCAGTTCAGACATGTTAAACTCTGCCTGTCACCCGGCAATTACCTCCAGAACCACGAAACAGCTCCAGCTGCTCCGTGGCCGTGGGAAGAACTCCAAAGAAAGTCATCAGTGCCTCCTGAAAATGACCTGCTGGCCAAGAAGGCGCACTGAGGCAAAAGTCAAGTGGGATTGAAAATAGAAATTGAATTGAGAATTCGATTGAGAATGAGAATTGAAAATATTCCAGTGGCTTATTGTCCTCCTTGTGGAAATTCGTACTCTTGTTTCCAGCTGAAATCTCCCCAGAAGTCATTCGTACTCATTACCCCTCGTCTTCTCCACAGGGCTCCTGGCAAAAAGGGAGTCTCCATCTTCTGCTCAGCCACCCTGTAAATACTGGGCCATGATAAGGTGTCCTATCAGCCTTTTTACCGCCCCTGTTCTCTCAGCCCTTCCTCGCACAGAATGGATCATCCCCCGCCCTTGGATGGATCATTGCAGCCAAAGCCGCCACGTGATTAAGGAGCTGCCCAAACTCAATTAAATCAACGGGTGGCTCTGCAAGAGTTTAGACCAGGATTTACAGCTCAACTCAGCACAGCTTTTTAAAGCGTGAGTTTAGCTTTCACGGCGCTGACTTTGCCATCGGTGGTGACCTGACCTCAAACAGCTCGGCAGCTCTTCGGGACCTCAGCGATCAGAACACACGGGGACACGTCCCCAGTAAAAGAAAGATGCCCCCTCAGGGCAAGGTGGAAATCTGTCAGTAGTGGAATGGCAAAAACATTTTTTTAAAAGCCTACTTATTAAGGACAGAAGGAGTTTAATCCATGCTGGGATCCCCCATCATTCCCGCGCCATTCCGCTGTGGGAGAACGCGACCCCACAGCGCCACCTGGCGGCGCCCCCGAGGGACCCGAACCGCGCCCGGGGCCCGCGGGGACAATCCCCGGAGTCCTCGGGGACAACCCCGGAGTCCTCGGGGACAACCCCGGAGTCCTCGGGGACAACCCCGGAGCCCGCGGGGACAACCCCGGAGCCCGCGGGGACAAGCCCGGAGCCGGCGGGGACAATCCCGGAACCCTCAGGGACAACCCCGGAACCCGCGGGGACAAGCCCGGAGCCCGCGGGGACAACCCCGGAGCCCGCGGGGACAATCCCAGAACCCTCGGGGACAACCCCAGAACCCTCGGGGACAAGCCCCAGAACCCTCGGGGTCAAGCCCCAGAGCCCTCGGGGGCAAGCCCCAGAGCCCTCGGGGTCAATCCCCGGGAAAGGGACATCGGCCCTTCCATGGGATGCCCGCCCTGAATAAAGGAAACCCGGCTTTAGCTTCACATGAGAAGGGAGTGCAGTTCCCGCAGAAGCTTCCCTGAGCTGGGTGGTCGAGCCAGGGTCTGCTTCTGGGCAAAAAATATCTGCTGGCGGGAAGCAGGAGATCAGGGATTGTTCCCTTTCCATTGTGTACCATCGCATGGAAGGGCGCTTGTTATATCTGTTACAAAATCTCCGTGGAGAAGACAAAAATTCTCAGAACCAAGACGTTTGAGGTCCGTTTCCTGCCCTAGAATCACTGCACGGAAACGAGACATTCTGCAACCCAGCGAAGCCACGAAGACTGCTCAGAATGACTCTGGTTACCAAAACTACTCTTCACACCTACATTTTTACCAGAGTTCCACTAGAACCTCTTCAGTGTGCCCATACAGTTATTTCGCCCAGCCTATTGCCACATGTGACACAATAACTTTGATCCAGTCTAAGATCCTTGATTCTATGGTTCACTGTCAATGCCTTTGGTGCAATTAATTCAGCTCACTAGCTGTAACATCTTAAATGGGTTGACAAAAATATCTCCATCAACCTTCTTTGGAAAATCAGCAGGATGCTGCAGAGTCAATCTGCATTGGTTGTAAATATCTGACTCAATATTTTGTTTGGTGTGTGACGAAAGACAAAAATTGGAAGACTTGAAGACAGCTTCCATTCCACAGATCAGCATTTCCACTTGGAGATCTTTAAAGAAAAGCTTTATAAATATTAATCCCAATGTGATAAAGGTATCAGTCTCATCCATCTGTGGAACAAACATCATGGAGCAGGAAGAGATACATTTTATTAGAATTTTGAATTATAGAACTTTGATATAATGTGCTCAAGTGAAAAACACTCCAAATTCTCTATATCGCCTACAATAAAGTATTCTGGGCTACTGCATAGTTTAGGATCATTTTAAAAATAAACTACTCCAAATGCCACAGATTAATAGCACAAACAATAGGCACTACTTGGTCTGCAGAACAAGAACTGACCAAACCTCTCACAATTCTTTCAGAGCAAAGATTAAAAACCAAATCAAACAATAAACCCCCCCAAATTCCCAACAAAATCTCCAACACAGAACTGTTCAAATATCACTGAACAAACCCCATAGGGGGAAAACCACAAAAAATTCTATTATAATGTTCCTGGAGTTTTTTTGTCCTCTTATTTAGGCTTCAATCAGAAACAAGCATTTTATACTAGACTGGATGAACAAAGAACTGAGTAAAATGACTATACAAATCATTATTTAATGTCATGACGGCAGAAATTATTTAATTTTATGAAATTGTTTAAATGAAGCTTAACTTTGGCTTTTGAAACAGCTTGAGAAAAATACTTTGCACAACTAAGTATAAGAAGGCAGAGTTTGAAAAATGTGGAAAACATCAGAACGTATTTTCTGATCACTGGCACAAAACAAAAAAAAATTGTGTAAAATTTGCAATAACATTAGTAGGATGGGAAGACGGCAGAGCACTTCTTGTGCCTCAGAAAATAAACTTTATCTAAATCCTCTGTGAAATTTCATACAGAATGTGAAGAGGCAGTTCTGGACAAAGGAGAGCTATGCTTAAAAATTCACAGTTTTTTTCCCCATGCTGATTTCATTTCTGTTGATTAAATTATTTCAAAGTTGACTTACTGCTTTTGAGTAGCAAGAGTAAAATACATTATAAATATTGTATATTTCACACTTACAAAATGTAACTGTTCTTGTGCTTTATTCCTAGACCTGAATGTTAGCTGCCTGGTTTTGCTATCAATCTTACATTTTTGTGTGTGTGATAACTCATTGAACAAAGATTCTTTCAGGCTTACTGCAGATGCAACTGGTTCTAATTTTAGATCCTTATCTTTTGTCCAAAAGAGATTTATCTCACAGTCTCATCTATATTTAAAAACCTGAAATATATCGGCCACCTTCCTAAAACCGTATGAACACTCCTTGCCAGATTGTGTGTTGCTTTTGAGAGTAGAATATAAGAACTTTTCATTTCTTCAGAACTGGCTCCAGTGCAGAAGCTAAGAAGATCTTTATTTCTGTCCTTGAGTCTTTTGCTTCAAGGGTCACAAAACAATCAGATAGCAAAGTATAATTACCAGAGGAGAAAAAATAAACAACAAATAATTTCATTATGACTGGATTCATACCATTGACTTCAGAGAGATTACTCATGAGCACAAGTAAATGTAAATAAGATTACAAAGCCAGATTAGAAACACGCAGTCTTCTGACTGGGCTGTAATCTTGGCAAAGTAAAATTCTAATACAAAATCACAAATTTATCACGTAGTCCAACACAAAATTCATACCATTGCATGTCAGCAGCTCTGTGCAGTGCAAGCCCCCTTGCTCTTTCCTTCCCCAAGGGGAAAACCTGCTTGAAGTCACATTTTCATTACTGCAGCCAGGGAGAATGGACAGAGCAAAAGGAGATTTCTGGGCCTCCCGAAACTAAGCTGATGTGAAATGAATAGGAAACAGAAAATCATGAAACTGGACAAAAAATAATGTATATACTTTTATATTTCGGAGCTCCTGTCTCCTTTTCTGAAATCTCGGCTCTCCCCCAATCCCTCATTTTCATTTCTAAAGTTTAAAGAGCAGCAGAACACCTTGCTTGACACTGAAAGCTTTTCAGCTCTGTAAGTAAATTTCAGTATAAAATTTTCTTCAGTTTATAAAGAGAAGGGAAGAAAGAGCAGACCCCCACCTATAACAAATCACACCCTCAGCCATCACCTTGATTACCAAGGTCTGGATTAATTCGGGAACATAGTGGAGCAAGAAGAACTTTGAGTGTTCTCAGTTAAGCCTGAGAGCAACTGAATGCCAATAACAACAGCTCATGATAGACCTTCTTTGGCTTAGAGTGGCTTTTCCTCTGTCTGTGTTACAGACTGTAACTGCTGACTTTTCCACAGTAAGGCCACCACTGATCCTTATTTTTCAGCATTCCTGGAACTTTGTATTAACACACTGAAGACTGCTGCAAGCTTGAGTGTTACAGACAAGAATGTTTGATAATGAATTTCCATTTTTTCATGATTTTTAAGCCTAAAAGGTACATCTAATCAAGCACTTTACAGTCTTTTCTCGTCTTCTCTGAATTCAACTCTCCATTCTCTATATATGGACTTTAAAAATCATTCCTAAAAACATTTTTAATAGGAAACCCAATAGCCTTGCATAACTGTGAGGTCCTTCCTAATTCTTTACCATTTTACCATTGTAACACGCAGAAGTTGTGTAGAATGTTTGAAAACATTTGTTTTTAAATGCCAACATAATATGTAAGATGCATAGGGAGTTGTTACCAATTAATGTGTATGATTTAACCTCCTTAAAAGCTAAGCCAAAATTTAATACCATCCCCTTCTTTCTGCATAGATTGGTACTTTGCTAAATGTAGTGACTGGATGGCTTGTGTGCTGAGTGGCACAGAAATTATGTAATACAACATTCTTGGCACATGTATATAGTAATTTACATATGACATAATGACTATTCACAATATCTTTTGTTGTATTTGACTCTAAAGGATTTACTCATGAAAATGGCATAAAATAACCATGTAGTTCACCAAAATTATGGAAGAAGTTCTTATTAAATTCTCAACAATCCTTATGAAAGATTTTCTCCCTGGCTATGGAATAAACAAACTCATCTCTTCGTTTTGGGCAACAAGCCCACAGTGGTCAAGTCCCCCAAATAATTAGGTGCACTCATTTCTGTTATTCACATCTTTATGGCCTCAGAATGGAGGGCTTAACACTAAAGATGACAAATATATCAAAGATCATGAGGGCTTTGAACAAATGTGTACGAGGGTGCTTAAAATTGCATGCAAGCAGCCCCTTCTCTTCCTGGCTTTGCTTTGTCCAGTTATGAAATGCATTTTGTTCCACAAAGTCTGGAATTCTCATCACTGCCGGGCTCACCCCAAGGATAAACATGTATAAAACAAATATAAATAAACTCAGTCCAAAACCAGCAAAGGATTTTTGCTGAGGACTGAACTTCTTACCAGACAGAGAGCTGCATTTTGGGAGTAAATGGAAAAATTAGAGGGGTTTTATTTTGTAGGGGTTTGTGTTTGGTTCTTTGTTTTTTTTAAAGCATGAAACATATGGACAAAGGGTTTCAGCCACTTTTTAGCTCCTACAAATATCTTGCTGGCTTGTATTTAAAATCAGTATTTTTTTCATGGCACTGTCACTGTTCTTACATTGGGATCCTAATTGCTTCAGAGGCATTGGTTTATGTTAATTTCTAAATAGATGAAGAGGGGATGCAATTAACATTTAGCAATTTTATCTAGTTAATATCAGCTACATTACAATACTACTCAGGGCTGTATATTTTGTAATCAATATTCTCCTGCTGGAGAACATTGGGAAGGTTATTTCACAGTTATTGCAGCCAAAAAGGGGATGCTGATATGACAACATGACAAAACACTTTGAGACCTGTGTAGGACATAATGTCCAATTGGTGGTGTTTTT
This sequence comes from Sinosuthora webbiana, assembly GCA_013397395.1. Taxonomy (NCBI): domain Eukaryota; kingdom Metazoa; phylum Chordata; class Aves; order Passeriformes; family Sylviidae; genus Sinosuthora; species Sinosuthora webbiana. The sequence continues at coordinate 169,080 of VXBN01001789.1, read as the reverse complement.
ATTTACTACTTAAGGATGGATTGAAGTTACATTAGCTCTACATCAGGCTGAAAAGCTCTTTATCACCTAAAAGATAATTATGCTTCAAGCCCTTGTTGGTTGTGTGTATTCTTTGAAGTGATCCATTTGCTGTTTAAATGTCAAACGACTTTTAAAATACTTAATGCACAGAGTCTGGAGTCCATCTGTTAATAAAAAGATTAGGGTTTCAGTTGTGAAAGCTAGTAGGATATTAACATTTGCTTTCATTTTATTGTTATTTCTGGTGCTTCAATATTCTTAATACAGCACATAAAATGAAGAAAACTAAACACACACTAAACTTTGTGTCCTTTGCACTAAAACCCTGCATCCATTAGAAAAAGCCTCTTTGCCTGTGTTTGAGAAAAGCCATAACTCTAAAGATGATTTGGATTAATCAGAGACTTGAAAGTAAAACCACTGTCTCGGTGCTTGCACATTTTCTTGGAGCAGACCACAACATCAGAGCTGAAATCCTCAGGCTGGGCAGGGAAGGAACAAAGTCATGGTGCACATGACAAGCTCTGGTTTTGCTGCTCCACCACCAGTGGCACCCCATGCTCAATGAATATTTGGCCCCAATTACAGGGAATATCTTTTTCCAGCAGCCTTTTTCAAAAAGCTGACCTGCACCCCTCAATGCTGATTTCAGTGAGATGCAAGAGCACTCTGGGAAGGGGATTTTGGAACTGCAGGAACAGCTCAAGGACAGGCTGGGCACTGAACGGCCCGGCAGCAGCTCTGCACAGGAGTTTTGGGTCCCAGTGGAACTGGAGGCAGCAGGGAGCCCTTGCACAGGGGAAAAGTATGACTGCACCAGTACACACAGAGCAGCAGCTCTGGGGAAACCACTGCTCCCCTCTGCTTGGCACACGTGAGGCTCCTCTGCTTCTGGAATAGTGTGTCCAGGCTTGGAACACCCAGGAGGAGCCAGAGATCCTGAACTCAGCCAGAGCAGCAGAGGCCACCACACGGTGAGGGGACTGGAGCACACCAGGGCCATGGAAGTGGCTCCAGTCAGCCTGGGACAGGGGAGACTGAGGAACGATTGGCATCTTACCCTGCCTGAAGCGGGGTACAGAGAAGCTGGAGCTAAACTGTTTTTTATAGGTCCATGGGGAAAGGATAGGACAAGGGTCACAGCAAGGGAAATTTTGATTAGTTATATAGAAAGAAGAAATGTTCAGAAGTAAACTGATTAAGTACTGAAGCAAGTTTCTCAGGAGACTGGAATCTCCATCCTCAGAGATTTTCAAAACATGACTGGACACAGTCCCGAGTAACCTGATTTAACTTACAAGAGGGCCCTGCTTTGAGCAGGAAGATCAAGGCCTGGATAACCTCCACAAATCCCTTCCAGCCTAAATGTTTTTAGGGTTCTGTGATTTCTAAAAAGAGATTAGATTTAAATTAAAAAAATATATACAAGAGATCCTTGAAACGCAATCATAACATTGCTCCTTTTACGTTTCAGAGAACTAATGAGAGCCAATTAAAACACGGAGCCCTTTGCTGTATGTGAACTTTGACTGACCAAGCATTCTTCTTTATAGGTAAATAATCACCAAAATTCTTTCAAAACACAGCATATTTTAAGAATAAAGAATGACAGGTCACCTCTTAACCTTTCCTTTACGTAACTGATAGTATTGTTTCACAGCACTGGCTTATTGTCATTTTGGGGATGGAGGATGGAGGATGTTCTGGCAGTTCCATGTAGAGGTGGCAGCATTGTCCAGGATGGACAAACACTGAGGTTCTTGGCCACAAGCAAACAATGATTTATAATCTGGGCATGGAGAGAAGAGTGTATTCTATTTCTTATCAGGACAAGGGAGCTACTGCAAACACCAGGCATGCAGATTGAATCCACAACACATTCTTCCTCTTCTCTTTTGCACTAACAATGGAAAAATTGGATTGCAGTTACATGTAGAAAACCTGCAGAGCATTTATTTTCTTTACTGTTCCAAACTTATGCATTGTGTCCTGTGAGTTTTCAGGGCACAGTGCATTAGGAAAGAAAGTCACTGCACAAGAGCAGAAGGCATCAGTGTTCTAGATTTCTTCGTAACTAGAAATGACCTAAGCTCAGTTTCTGACAGCAAATTTAAAGGATTTTTTAAATTAATGCGCTAACGTGTCGCTGTTTTCCACACAAACTCTTAATTTGCCCAAAAGCCAATCTCGTTACTCATCAGTGCATTTCCAATGTTGACATTCAGCAGGTCAACGACTTGCTGAGACTGAGCTACTACACAAAGCTCGTTAGTTTACCAGGTTTATTTTCATTACACTTTGGTTCCCAAACTCAAGTGTTTTCTCTGCGTGAGGTAAGTAGCTGTGGTTAGGTAATCAGAACTTAAAGGGTTATTGCTGGTACGTAACACAGGAAATCAGTAAGATTTGGATGGTTACTGTGCCAAAAAACACTGCTAAAAGCACTGCTAATACAGATGTTTCACCATTCTGGGGCATGACAGTAACATGGTCATTTAGCACCATGGTGAAGCACATACATAACACTGGAAACTTTCTGTACCGTTCGTCATAACCAAAAGACTAAAACAAAACAAAAACTCCTATTTAAAAAAAAAATTAGCTCAACTTCACAGATAAACTTTTCCAGATAATTTTTCTGCAGGATATATAAACATGGCTAAGTGTCCCATGCTTTGAGAGAGTCACTAAATGTTAGTGTCAGTTTATTCCGGGGACTGCTTTCTTACTGCCCAGATGGAACCAATGGAACGGCATAGAAAAGAACACTGAGGTGCACTTCACAAAGCCACTCTCTCACCTAACAAAAACCTGCCTCCAGGCAGGCCAAACAAATTGGGGAAATCCCACTGCGTGAGCAGAGAAGGGGATAAACACTCAATAGTAGAGGACACAGCAGGGAATGTCAGAGCTAAAAGATGGAGCATTGGGAAGGCAAAGGGAGACAGATCATATTGTTAACTCAAAACAACCACAACACTGATAACATTCTTTATTACAGGGAACTCATTGCCAGCCACTGTTGTAAAGTTTAAATAGAATGAAACAAACTTGAGGCTGCTTTTCAAAACGTTACCCAGTCCTGCTGTCCATACGCATCGCAAACAACCTTTGATTTTTTCTGGCCAACTTCAGTCAAATTAATAAAGTGAGATTTTTTTTTTAAAATATTTGTTTCTAAAGGTTTGCAGAACTCATCATAGGTGCCAGAAACTGGTGCTATCTTGGCCTGAAGAGGAACACTTCAGTATCTGCAGCTCAGTCAGACTAAAAGCAGTATGGAATGCAACAGAGCAGTCAGTGCCTATTGCCCAACTGTTGGTTTGGGAATTCGAGAGGGAGTTGTGGATAGAGTGGGGATATTTTGTGGGTAAGCAAGGAAAAAAAAGGAGGGGTTTGGTCACTGAAGAGAAAAGCATTTGATAACGAGGTCAGAGACTGGGTAATGCCAAGAGTGCACTTATGGAAATGGAGTGAAATCCTGGAAGACCCTGGGATGTAGCAATGCTGCTGTTCCGGGAGCAATCCACTGCTCGTGTTCACCCTCCGTGATCTGAGCTCCAAACTGGGCAAATGCCACCAGAGCAGGGAAAATCAGTTCTGCAAGCAGGAGGTCTAATGTCCAGAACTGGAGGTGTGACAGAGAAATGAAGGTCACTGACTGATAAAGCCTTCCAGATCCCAGAATGCAACTTTAGCAAAGAAATTCTGAGTTTTACAAAGCAAGTCTATTACCTGTGCATAGCTCATTAAATTAAACCTTACACTTTCAAATTCAGGTAAGAGGTTAGTATTTCCTTGCTTTTCATTATGCAGGTTTGTAATCTGTGGGTTGCCTTTGTTTGGTTGGTTTTTTTGTCTTGCTTTTTTCAACACACGCTAAGGCCAGGCCTAGGCATTGACAACAGAGATCCAAACAGTTCTGCATTCACCTATAAACAAAAAAGAAAAAATTGTGCTGGATGGCTAATTTAGACAACAAAACACCCAACACTGTGTTGAGTAGTAAGCAGAGTAATTGATATGCTGTCATATCATTCATCACAAGAACATTAACCTTTCAACTGTGGCTAAAGCAATTCCAATTTCATTACTCCCTAGAGGATTCACCTTGGCGATACTCTGCAGCCCCTCCAGGCATTTCCATGTAGATGTAGGGGGTCTTCTTTGATCTTTTTCTCAGTTCTACAGGAATGGCAATAGCCAACTAGCATTTTATGACTGAGTCATACCATCAAACCCAAGATAATGCTAGCAACATATTTCCCCTTGCATTATTGTTTTTAATCTCTTTTCTCATCTCTGCCTTCTCTGATTCACTTCTAGCATTCATCTTTGTCTCCCCAGAGGAAAGTGAATTACATTTTACCAGTGAGGAAAGTGAGGTTTTTGGGAAATTCTTACACTGATGGTAATGAGAACACTGGAATAAAATTCAACATAGATAAACTTCCTTTTAAAAGCTGGTTACTTATTTCATTTCTCAGCGCATATGGAAAAAATCTCCTCACAAAAGAGATGTGAGAAATACAGGATATTTGCCACCTTCACTTCTTTCTAAAGACAAGACTAAAATCTCTAGAAGGCAAAGCAATATTAAGATAGAATCAAGAAGACTTCTTTTGCCATGAGTGCTAACAGCAGAAAACACAGAAACCTTTGATTTACAGGGAATGGATGAGTGGCCCCAGTCACAGTTCAGCCTGTGTGGTTGAAAGGTGTGTTGGGGGAAAAGACTCCAGACAATTTCAATCCACTGTGTCCAAACATGCTGCAGCTCATTTGGCACCAAGGTTGTTTAACTGCCTTCAGCAATTTGGGGTCTTAATTGGTGTTCATGATCAGATCCATCACACATCCATCTGATTTCCTAGTGCATGTGTTTGCTTAGGAACAAGCTTTTCTAAATATTTTGTCAGCTTCTAATGCAGCTGGCATGGGGACAGTTTGGCTTTTCATGTCTCCTGTCTTAGATAGTCTTAAGAGGGAGGAGAGACTGGACAGGTCAGTAGATGTCTGCAATTTTTTCCTAGCAGCATTTCTGTATTGAACCACAATTAGTTTACTGTACAATTATATTTCATCCAAAACAACTACCACAAATGAAGCTTGGACTGTGGAAAGATGCCGTTGTACATAAAGCCTTAATAAATACTGCATTATATATTATTGTACAGGACAGAAAGTGTGAACCAAATATAAAGGCAGCAACCCAGCCCCAAGTATAAGAGCTAGGGAAAAAAAAAATCCACAATATGTTACATCTACATAATTACATTTGCAGAGCAATTCACTAGCCACAATACTGTTGTATTGTGATTTTTCCAGAAGTTATTGAATTAACAACCTCTAACTCTGCTGTATACAACAAGATAAAAGAAAAGAGTTGCTCAATTTCATGATTTAAAGTTGAGCCTCCTGTATTTCTGTTCTATGGGACCTGAACCCAAAAACACCTCACTGTTTGCATATTTAGGTCCTGTGACTGTGCCACAAAAAATCAACTAAGCCAACATTACTTACCAAGAGATCATTGCCCCAAATAAAACATGTAGTTACATAAGTATAGGATTTATGAGAAACTGATGCAAGGCAAAGATGTTTATTTAAATATCACAGCATGAGGGTTCAGCCTGTCAGCTACACATGGAACAGGACTAATTCCATCCAAAGAACACAGGGATTTGCTGCTTTCTAAAAAGGAGCAGAGTTGCAGATGATTGAGCAGGTATTTTAAACAAATCAAAAGCAGCAGCTGGAAAACAACATAATTAATAAAACAGGTAAGAGCACACACTGTTCTGGTGAAGCACCAGTAATCACAGCACAGACTGCACCAGGTTCGGCCATAACAAAAACCAAGTTCCACTGGGATATTTTTAACAACGTTTTTGCATTTGTCCTTACATTATTACTGAGTAATCAAGAAGCACTAGAAGGCAGCAGTGGTTGTCTGGTGGCTTGAGGAAACCCCATCAACTTTAGATGCACAATTCTATCTTAATAGTCAGGAATGTTGAGTAAACTTGTAACTTCCATTATGAAAGAAATTTGAATCGGCAGCATCATTCCTCTCTGAGACAGTGCACCCCACAAACCCACATTCAAGAAAAAAAGAAAAACAAACAAACAAAAAATCCAACATGAGAAATACAGTTTGAAAAAAAAAAATCTAAATATTTTAAATAACTCTTTCTTTATTTTTCCAAAATAAAAGCAGACAGAAACTGCTCTGGCTCCAAGCAACTGCACGTGCCAGTGCTAATTCTGGCAACAGCCTCAGCTGCTCCAGGAAAGATAAGGGCATTCCATAAAGTCCTCCTAAAGGTAGGGCAAGTGCTATCAGGGAGCACAAAATCCCGACATCCCCATCCTGAAGGTGCCAGGCCAAGCAAACTTATCAGTGCTTGGAATGCCTGGCAGGGCACCAGCAGGGCCTTCACTTAGGATGGGTTATTTGCTCTCTCATGTCCATTTCACAAGCAGGATTATGGAATAGTTACATTGCTCTGGCCAAGAAGCCACAAACACTGAAAATCTCTGGTTTTTAGCACCCTATGAGCCAACCACAGGTTTCACTAATGATCAGTCCCATATCTGTCAGAAAGTGTGCTGGAATTGGTACAATTTTTGCTTCACCAAGACAGAATTTTTCAAATAAAATCCCAGTCTTTGATTTAAACATTTCCAAGCTACCTACTCAGCATATCACAATCCTGCTGTTTCACCAGTGTCCTTGCTTCCAACTCTCCCACAGAAAGATTCCTGCAGTTTCCCATCGTCTCCCACTGAGCTGGATTCCCAGCGGGAACTCAGCTGGCCCAGGTATTTTCCAAAGAAACAGCACTGATACATTCACACATGACAAATCTAAATCCAAATGTTACTTACGGGCAGGAAGTATTTTCTCCAAGTGTCACAAAACAGATGATGGCACCTCCTCACAAATGGGAACAGAAACTCTGCAGAGGCTCAGAGGAATTTCCCAGTGGTCACCCTCAGCCTGTTCTCTAATTTTGCCCACTCTGAGTGCTGTGCTCTGCCAGATGTTCGCTGCCTCCCTCACCTCTGAGGCTTCACTTGCATTTTATAGACAACACCTTCCACCTGGAACAGGAACCCTCCAAAATTCCCAGCTGCCTTGCTCTCCATATTCCAGTCTGTCCTAAGGCTCTCATCTTCTATTCTCCAGATCTAAACTCATCTCACAAGAGAAGATACCTGGCATAATACATAAATTCCCTTGCCAATTCAGAAGCAATCTTTTTTTGGTTTACCATTCTCTACCCAGCAGCATCTTAATTTTTAGATTTTGTTTTGAGGGTGTTCCTTTGCTTTTATTTTCCCACTCTAGCCAAATTAGTAAGACTTGATTTAAATGATCATTCTGGAAGACTGTGCACAATAAAAATCAAGTAAGTCTTTAAAGAGTACAGTTCAGTCCTTCATATCTAGGGGCGATAGTTGAGAAATTCTAAAGATGAGCTCCTGATATCCAGTATAAATTTGAATCTTCAAGTGTTCAAATATCACTTTTGCCTGTCTCCTGAATCCAAAGTCTGCAATCATGGCCCAGCATTCACACATACTCTCTTCTTACAGATAAGTGTTGCCACTGATTTTAAGATGAGACAGATTCTCACAAGCCCAGAGAGGGTAAGACTTGGCTTTTTAATCTTTTGAGTTGAATAACTGTTCTTGGATGCTCCCTACAAGAAAGGAATGCATGTTATAAAACCAGTATTCTTTCACAAGGGCTCCATCCTGGTCCTCTGTAGCTCAGTGATGTCGCTATGATTTTTATCACCAGCCTCTAAAAGCAAGAGGAGAAACCTCCCAAACTGTGGCTCAGGTATGCTACTCCCAGTTCGTGTTTCTTCACCTTTATACAGGTTTGGTTGTCAGAGGGAGCAGTATCAGGAATGAGCAGTTATTACAGCACAAGAAGCAGCATGTTGGGCACGGAGCCTTTTCTCAGCTCGTTAAGGTGCTGCTGACATTGGCCTTTTAGCCCCGGTTGCCTCCGGGCTCCCCCGGCAGCCTCCATCCCCCATCCCTCCCAGCACTGACTGGTCACACCAGTCACAGCATGTTTGAACCGCTCTGCTGAGGTTTAATTATTGCATTTGATGACACCTGCGTGATACAATTTCACACTGTTATGAAATATTAATTGCTTTCTGCGCTGCAGCAAGTTACATATCCAAGAGTGAAAAAATAATGATGTTACTGTCTTTATAAATTTTTTTAACCATGGATTTTAGATTGTTTTGCCCTTTATCACTAAGCCTGTCTAAAAGAATCTGTGTTTCTCCTGAAAAACCATGCATGTTACCCATAGCCCTCTTGCCTCTTTCACTAAAAGGAAGTCCCATTATTACTTGAACAATATTTCTGTTTCACTGTCACCTTCTTCCACTCAAGGCAAAAGGACAGAACTCCCGCTATTGTCTCACACAGAGAAAAAGAAATTTTCTCTTATATAGGCAATAGTTCCTTTACCCCACGTGCTCTGCTCATTCTCTCCAGAACAATTAACTTATATCCCACCCCTGGAGAGCTGATAAATGAGAAATTATAAGAGAAAGGGTTTTACTTTATGGAAGAATATGTGCAATAGTTTTCATTTTGAAAAAAAAATGGACAAGAAAGTCTATGGTCTTAAGAGGACAATATATTCTTCAAATGGTTTCAGACAGCACTCTTGGCAAATATTTAAATCAGTATTCCAGGAGATTTGTTGTATGAATACAACACACGTTTCAAGGCTAACTTTTAAGCTCAGCTGTTTAAGTTTCCTAGATTACTTTAATTAGGGACAGCCAACGTGTCCAGGCTCAGCTACAAAGAGTGAACATTGCAGAACATGTAACATGCAAAGTGTTCCCGCAGGACATGGGGAAATCAGGAGGAACTTCAGGCAGTGGCTGCAGCAGGGCCAGGATTTATTTCAGTGCTCTGTTTTCAGTAGCTCAGCCTTTACTTCTTTCTCATTCCTGTAGAGGAGATCCAGCATCATATCAAATCATGGGAATCCTGATTTATTTTCTTCCCTCTACAAAGCAGAGGGAAGAAAATGCAAGAAGGGGTGCATGAAGTGTGCCCTCTTCCCCTGGCTCCCGTGTCTGGTGGGCGGAACAGGAAAGCACAAAAGGAGCCTCCTGGGAGAGCCTGCAAAAATCTGAACCTCTGCGATTCAGGGAAACCATCTCCAAAAGTAATTAAGACCAATCAGTTACTGTAAATAAAGAGATCTCCACCTCTACCTAAAAGTGAAGAGGGAACATTCTTCACTCATATAAATATATATGCATTTAAATAAGGAGAATATGCAGCAATTGCCTCAAAATAAAGCAAGTTTAATGTTCCAAGACTGAAAGGGAAAGAGCAGATTCACACCACACATTTGGGGACGGATCATTAGCCAATACAGATCACTGCAGTGTCATAATTCAAGAAATTATTTTGATGCATTTTTTTTTCTCCTCCAAGGCATTTATTTCAAGGATAAAGCAGACGAGCCACTGACAGGTATACCTAGGAGGAAGAATCTGGAATATTTTCCTTGAGGGTTAAGATCCAATCTATATGGCTTTCATACCAGAAAATATGGGGCGGGGGCAAGAAGGAGAAAAGAAAGCAAAAAGAAAAAAAAAAGAAAAAAAAAAGAAAAAAAAAAAGAAGAAAAAAGAAAAAAGAAAAGAGAAAACTGTTTCTCAACCAAGTAGAAAAAGCTATAAAAATTTAGTCACACTGAAGCACACATGAAAAATGTTGTGTTTTGAAAAAAGATGCAATGAAGTGGCTTGGAGTGGGCTGGAATGAAGTAGAATAACATTTCAAGTATATAACTGGATAACAAATGAGAAAAAGTGTTGGGTAACCAAACCAAGGTTAAATAACCCACTTGGACTAATTCGTCAGTAATTCCTGTAATTTTGCTAAATTTAAAGTAATAGACAAAATGTTACTGTCTTCTCTCATCTCACTTTTCCAAGTGGGGAAAGCATAATCCTACTACTAATTCCAGTACGATTAAAAACAATCTTGTTTCATTCAAAAATAATTAAGAATATCACCATTAATCTTGATAGGGATTTTATTCTGTAGTTTTTCTGTAGAAAAACAAAAATATTTTCTTTCAAGAAAGAATTTAAATTTTGGAAGGGGTGGACTCATTTTGAAACAAAAGCAGTTTAAAAGACTTTAAACCTTTGTAAAACAGATTTTCCATTCTTTTCCAAAGTGAATTAGTAATATCCTTGGAGACATGCAAGAACTCCAGCCAGAGGCAAGCCATGTTGGAACACAGAGAGCAGACATTAAAAATGAATGTTGCCATCCCACTTCAAATAGGAAGTTTTTCACAGTGAGAATTTTATTGTTTTAAGAAGACCATATAGAGACAGATGAGAGCAGTGCAGAACTGGACCTTACCAGTTGGGTGAGGGAATATCACGGAACAAGCCAGAAAATACGACTTAAAGAAAAAAAAATACAGAGAAGGAAAAATTCCACTTACATCAAATAATTCTGGACACCAAGGGAAAGAAGAACTTCGATAAACATTCCTCCTAAAAAATTCCCGTCTAAGCTAAGGGTGGTAACCAAGTTCATAACCTTGACAATAGCAATTTAAAAAAACAAGCTTAAAATGCCAGTTTTGCTGTACAGTAGAATTAAATTAAAAAGTGATGAACAGAAGCCCTCCTCAGACAGTAATCTTAACAGTTTGTGGAGCTAAATGAAATGCCATGGTTATGTTGTCTAGACCAATAAACCCCTTGCTGGCTTGTAACTTCATTACATTTGAGACGCTTTCAAACACTTTCCAAATTAGTATATTTTTTCAAACTTCGTAACTACTTCTATTGCCTACAAACACCACAGGCTGCAGGAGATTTAATTATTAGTTGCCCTCAAAAGATAATCCAATTTAGGGATAATTTCTGCTGCTGTCTCAGTCATAGCAATGAAGACTTGATAACGTAGACAGGAACAAATACAATAAGGCTGGATTAAATGAAAAAAAAAACCAACAAAATACCCCCTTTTTTTTTTCTTTTAACTTTAGGAGAAACCACCACAGTTTCTTTGGCAAAGATACACCTTTTAACAGTAACTGGAAACTACTGATTCTGCCAAACTCTACTTCTGCATAGGCAGGTTGATTTCTGGGCAGTCAACCTTACTAAGTCAGAGCTTCCAAATTACAAAAAAGTGCTGAGAATTTATAATAGAAAATAAAATCTCCTAAAGGAGCTGGACATATAGAAACAAAAAAAAAAACTCTTTTTTTTTTTTTTTTTTTTTTTTCGGTTTTAAATCTTGCCCCATTTATTTACAAGCATATAATTATAATTTTCATTTGGTACAAATGGAAACCAAACCCAAACAAGCAAAATAAACTTCAAATGGAACAAACAACCCACAAAGACAGCGAGAATTTAGGTGCTTAATCATGCAGAGAATCAAAAGGCGAGCGCAAAAAACACCAACCACAATGAAGTGAAAACATATTAAAGAAAAAAAAAAAATAACAATACCTCAGAATCTTTTCCAAGCTTTGTGTGGAGCTTAGCTGGGCCTCACATCAACTCACCCCGGAGCTGGGCTGGAGGGAAATTCTGGAAGGAAATGCTGGCACCAGCCACCCCTGGTGCCAGCAGAGCCACCTCTGCTGCTCAGGTAGGGGCTTGTTTTGGCTTTGTCATTAATTTAGAGCTCACTTCCAACGCATTTTCAAGCTGGCTTTGCAGGACACTCTCCTCATTTCCTCCTCCCCCGTTTAAAATGTGTACAGTGTGCCCAGGGGCTTGGTGTGGAGGGTTTAATTGCTGGTTTCAGGTGCCACTGGAACAAAACCACTGAGCTGGTCATGGGAAAAAAGACAGCTGGTCCCATTCGCAGTGGGGTTAACAAGCACTGGGATCCATCCTCGTTTAAAATCTCACTGAAAAATAATCTTAACCCTGCCTTAAATTTAAGATTTCAGAACTTTTAGCATTTGGTGAAGCGTTTAGATGGAATGGTGGCACTCATACTTCTATTTTCACATGGGTCACCCCAAACCCTTTACACTGTGACAGCCGTGTTTAGCTTGGCATGGAGTCACTGCTGTGAGGTTATGATAAAGAAACTGCTTGTTCTCCCTTTCCCTGCCTCAAGAATTAGGAGCAGCCATGCCATGGCAGGCTCAAGCAAAACCTCTCCTTGCCAGCTTGGTTTTCTGCCACAGGTTTGCCAGCTCCTCACCATTTACATGTCCATGAGCCAGGAAGGGCTCCCAGTACAGGAGCAACATCTCCTGCCTGAGACACCCAAACAGGCCCTGGAAGGGGTTGTCCCACCTCCCTTGGACCAGATTCCTGCAGAACCTGGAGGGCAACTTTTGTCACTGAGGAAGGGCTCCAAGCACACCACAGGCAGTGGCCAGGAGGAAGACAAAAAGAGAAGCAACTCCTTTTTTCGCCCCCTAATTTCTTTCAGCACCCCAATTTACTCAGGCTGCCCCAGCAAGCCCGACCCCCCAGGTTGATTAGTTGTGCCCTCAGGCTTTGGATTGCAAAATTCACTTTTGCCTGCACAGGTGAAATTGTTTTCTTGCTGCTCTGCTAGAATGAGCACAAACAACAAAGCCACTGTTTGTCCACGATACTCTTGAAGAATATCAATACATCTACTCTGTACTTAGGATGTGGATGAAAAAAACTGGGACAAAAAAGAAACTTCAGGAAGTAGGTTTTCTGTGAGATCCTTGGCTAAGCTGAAAATTTACATGTCTTTAAAACCAAGCCAGGCAATCAAGATTTATGCTTGCAGAAACATCTTAGAAGTTTCCACTGATTTTCTGCTTTGCAGCTTCTCCCTTTTGCAGAAAATAACCAATTAAGAGCAGAACAGAGTTCAGAACAGAGTTCAGGCTCTGCCACTGGGCTCCTCAGGAACATACCCTTCTTTTCCCTGGAAAACACGGGGAGAAAGTTGTGAAGACCCAGCAGGCCAAGATATGTTAGACCAAGCAATCTGTAGTCAGGTGTAACATGAAGTCTGAGGTGGTTAAGAGTTTTACCCTCCTGAAAACATATTTTCCTCCATTTCTCTGTAGACTGAAGGGATTAAAATGATTAGCTAGAAACCAAGACACATTATTTCACACAGGGGGAAAGATAACTTTGTGCTGGTGGGACTATGCAGCATTTCCGTGGTATCCAAACTGTACCAGGTCACTTTAGGTTTTATCTTCATTTACATATCTGCATCCTGTGTACTTGGTGCAGGAGGCTATTTTAATGTAGCGGCAAATTTTGAAAGGGCCAGGTGTGGAATTTTTGCCCAAAAGCCACATTTCCATGGAGCAGACATGGGAATGTTCCTGCTCTTACTAATCCCCAGACCCCAAGGCTATAGAGCCCTGCCAGGCTCCAGGCCAGGGCCACTGAAGGGCAGTGGATTCCCCCTTGATATAAACAGGGACGACTCCTGGGATCTTTCATTAACATTTTCTCCAGAAATTCACCCAAATGGCAGCACCAAGCCAACAAAGGCTCTCTGAGAACACAAATAAAGTATCAATAAAAGCACGGAGGTTACTGGGTGGATGCGGCTGCACCAATTCCGGCACCAGGATGTTTTGCAAGCCTGCTTGGCATTTTAGCAGTTGGAGAAATAAGCACCAATTTCTATACAAAGCCTTTAATATTCAGCTTTTATACAGAATTTGAACCTCAAATGCTCAGGTCATAGTTTACATCTGTACTTACCTGTAAAGAGAGTCTGTGCCTCAGTTAGAATGAGCAGAAGGTATTCAGTCTACAAATATGCTCAATAAAAGGAATCTCAGGCTTTAAATAATGCATTTTTTCTCTCGATTGGAGAAACTGAAGGTGCAGTTCCATGACACTGCTACATCAATTAACACCTAGTTTCAGCCAAAAGAGCTAATCTTCACCTTCTGAAATAGAATAGAATGAGGTAATGAAGTTCAGTTCACTGAATTATTGAAGAATCTGCACTCATCTGAGGAAATTATGTGAGGGAAAAATTATTTTTTGAAGTGCTATCGAAACTAGTTTTTAGAAAAATTACCTTCAGGAGTAAATTTGCACAGCAATTTATGGAAAAAATATGTAGGGGGTCTAATGTAAGTGAACTGGAAACAGGGTAGTTTTGATTTCTGATCTTTCCATTCCCACAGCCTTAGTTAAAAAACCCAACCCTATAAATAAGCCAACCTACTGTGCTGTTTTGATTCCTAATCCTTGGTCAAATAATTTATAACATATGTAAAACAGGAAGTATTGCACTTTTATCTGGAGATCTTACACTACCCAACAGAACTATTAAAAACATTATTTCTCCTTTATGCCCACAAAAAAAAGATGCAGAGGATTGGACTACACAAAGAAGTTTCTGCAGGGCAAGCAAGGGGATAAACCTGAAGAGCTCCAGTTATTCCATGAGAAATAGATACATCCTTACCCTAAAAAGCAGTTATTTCAAAAGAGGATAAATTCTTGTCTCACCTCAGGAGGTGGGATTAGCTTGTCCTGGGGTAAGAAAGTCTATTTGGCAACTCTGCCAAGAAGCTGATGCATTTCAAGTTCACACAATGATTTGAACTATTTATGCCCTGAAATAACTTGTTTAGGTGTCCCTGACCAAAGGGAGTTACCCCAGCTCAGTGACAAAGCCAGGACAGATCTGTGCCTGGCTGGGAGAGCTGGGGGTGCTCACCTGGAGAAGGGAAGGATCCAGAGAGAGCTCAGAGCCTTTTCTAGTGCCTAAAGGGACTCCAGGAGAGCTGGAGAGGACTGGGGACACGGGATGTGGGGACAGGACACAGGGAATGGCTTCCCACTGCCAGAGGGCAGGGATGGATGGGATATTGGGAAGGAATTCCTCCCTCTGAGGCTGCTGAGGCCCTGGAACAGGTTGCCCAGAGAAGCAAAGCTCTCAGCACGATTTTTATTCCTTTGGTGTTCAGGCGCCTCATACCTGAGAGAGAACAAAAGTGCAACTCAAAGCAAAACCCTTGTGCCAGGTACTGGGTTAGCAGCCATTGGTCATTCCTAAGTGAAAAACTCGGACCCAAAGAGTATTTTCCCAAGTGCATTCTGGAAACGATCTGTGTCAGCTCTGAGGATGAGAAATTCAATACCTGCAAGGAGAGCGATGCTGTACCAGATGCTCCAGAGCTGAGGGGAACAGCTGGACTCCAGTCAGTTGCAATATGGAATTCCCAGCACCATTAGTGTTTGCTTAAAAATTCCACATCAAAAAGAGGAGAGGACTATCCAGTTTTAATATTTCCACCCTTTATAATATGTATGGGCAGATAACTTTCTGTAGCCTTTCTTTTGGAGGTTTTGCTTGGCCTTTTAGCGTTACTTGTTTACTTCAGGACGTGTCCCAACAGCTCATGTAAAGCAAGAATGAGAGTTCTAAAATCTTAATTGCCAGCTTGCTGGTAGATATTGCCTGATTTCAACAAGTAAATGAGAAAACTAGATGAAAAAAACAGGGAGGAAAAAAAAAAAAAAAAGAAAAATAACTGATTTTTAATGTACTGTAACTTTTATATTTTCACCCGAAGAAGTTGCAAAAAGCACCCATTTGAAAAGCACCCATTTGAAAAACCTACTTCAGCGAACAAGTGTTTTTCTTGGGGAAAAATAAATACAAAAAATTTAAATAAGATATCTGAGCTGAGGGAAATAGATCGCTGACCCATGTCTTGGGACTTTTTTTTTTTTTTTTCCAGTAAAGATGCTATTTTAAGGTTACAATTAGAGCTGGTTTGAAAGAAGCAGTGAAAAGAAACGTGTTGGTAATTTCACCAAATTAACTCCAGTTTTGATGAAAGCCAGCTACTTTGAGTCACATCATTTACAGGCGTTATAAAGTCAGTGTCGTTTAGTTCTTAATTTTAAATTCTTCATGTTTCTGACGGTAGTAATTCTCTTGACACAGCAGCCGTTCAGTGCAACATTACACCAGGAGGCACAGAAAAGTGGTTTCTCTAACTCGTCATGCCAGTTTTGCAGTTCAAGCTCTTCTCCAACGCTGCTTTTTGGCAACTCATATTGTGCAATGATTATGAAAGAGGCATTCTGGAGTCTCTAAAGGGTACTCTACGAAGGCAGCTGACTCCCTCATTCCTACAGTGCCTCAGTAATTATTTCTCATCCTACAGGGCTTCCAGTATGTAATTTTATTATCAGGATTAATCGAGGGGAATGATTCATGCTTAGTGGAAAGCAAGGTAAGTTCAACGCAACATTAGGACTGAAAAAATGCACGACTCAAACTGAACTCACAACAGGATGAAGCTTTAACAACTGGCTCATGTAGACTGTTCTCTCTGCTGTCACTTCCAAAAATACAACTTCTATTCCAAGAGTGACAAAATAACAAATGGTTCCACACCTGCTTCGTTTCAGTGATGGTACAGAAATGGGTGCTTTGGCTCGTTTTCCTAAACTGATGTAAAACAAAGGGATGTGAAAAGGAAGGAAAGGAATGGGGAAACCACAACATTAAATTTTGTTTCTGAATCCACAAAAATTTGTGTCTCTTTTGGGGTCATCAGATTATCTGTACTACTCTTTCCTTATAGTGTCAGCTCTAATAAACAGAATTTAAAGTGACACTTCAGAGCCGCTCTGTGCCTTTTTGACTGGGCTCATAAGGGGACTGGCACCTCCTGGTGCTGAACACGTGTAGCTGGAGATCACACCTTGCTCAGGAAGAGACCTGCAAGGAAGCATCTACATATTTATGATTTTTTTCTTTTTTTTTGTGCTAAAAGAAAGCCAACAAGATTAGAAGTTTTCAGGAAGCTCTGACAGATCAGAGTTCCTTGACATCACCACACTGTCCCTGTGTTTCCCCTCCTCAGAAAAACAAAATCACCTTTGCAACAGACCATCCTGGGAAGACTGGATTTACTTTCACCTAGACCATGAAAGTTAACTCAGGACTGAGGACAACAGCCAGACAGCAGTTTAAGACTCCAGTGCCCTAAAGGAAAATATATAAACATATTTTTCAAGTCCAATTAAGGCTTTGGCTCTGAGCATTTGGCAGAAGGAGAAGAGTAAACATTTTATGACTTGCCTTTGCATGGATGGTGCTGTGAGGAGTTAATGTATTAACTAACAAGGTCCCTGTGAGTAACTTTTGACTTTGTGAGAGGAGCAGAGGAATCAGAGAATGGAGGGAATGCAGATTGCACTCAAAGCTGTTTTATCATCACTCCTGGGGGCAGTGTGTTCAGTGGTGTGTTTTTAGAGAGAGAAAAAAAAAAATCACTTTTGTGGTAGCTGATTTTAAAACAGGAATTCAAATAGTTTCTTTGCAGGATGCCTCCAGCTCCTCAACTCTGCACAGACTGATGCTTATCTCTGACAGCAAAAAATGGTAACAGCTATTTCCAGACCTTGAAACAAAATCAGGGCATATGGGATGTGAGGAGCTACTGCAGCTCCTGTCAGGACTTTTGAAGGAAATCCCTGGAAAGACCTCAGATCCAAGATTTCATAGAAAACCTGGGAAAATTCTCAGGAAGGGTCTAAATCTGGGATGGGAAATTCATTGAACAGCACAAGAGCTACTTCAGGTTCTAGATCCAGGAATCCCTATAAAAAAGTGAGAAAATGCAAAGAAAGGTTGTAGATCCAGAAACTCTAAAAAGGTCTCTGTCCAGGAATTCCTGGAGAAATCACACATTCAGGAATACTTGCAAAGCCAAGGAAAACTAGAAAAGATTTAGAACAATTAATTCCCAGAAAGTGATAGGAAATTCTTTGAAAATTTCTCAGTACGGTAAATCATAACAGAGGTCTCAATCTAGATATTCCTGGGAAGCATCTTGGTCCAGGATGTCCAGGAAAACTCCTAAAAAGCCACAAATATTCCTAAAAGGTTGATAGATGTCAGAATTTTTAAAAATACCATATCCTGAAAGTTGTTTATTCTAAGCTGTTTAAGCAAATTGTTTGAGTAACTTTTACATTTCATCACTTGATTTAAAGCCAGTAACACTTTCCATATGGTCAAATCACTTCCCAGCTGAGCATTCTGGAACTGGAAAGGTGAATAGAATTGGAGTCTCTCTTATGAAGTTTCCTCATTATTTGTGAAGAAGAACTCCAAAAAAAGCCCCAAACAAACCCACCAAATGTGCAGGGACACCTGTGAGTTATTATTTTTAGCAGGTTGCTTCAACCGATAGAGAAGCAATGTGGGCTTTGTCACCAAGTACTTCAAACCAATCCTGCTAATTAGGATTTCAAGTTTAACACTGACATAAACAGATTGGCAAACTAATTTTGGGATCTGCAGCTCAGGGGAGATTATTTTCTAGGTCTGGTCTGTTCAGGATGATGCGATGAATGCCAATGTTATGAGAGGGGTCTTTCACATCACGAAATATTCCATTTAAACAGCTGGCCCCAACATTTAATCTCTCCAGAATCCAGTTTATTCCCCCCTCCAGCTGCTCTGACTCAATAATGCTGATGGAAAAATTTCACTTCAGTAGAACAAGTGGCTCTGCCCCTCAGCACCAATTTCTGAAGGAAGGAAGGAAACTCCATCCTGTGACATTTCCTTTGCTGGCCACAGCTGCACTCACCATTCTCTGGAAGTAGAGGTGCAGGCCTGGGGAGGAGAACTTTGGACTTCTGGGCTCCTCATTATCTACTGAGAATGTGTTTTCTTCCACAGGCCCTACCAAGTTTTAAGCTATAACCTTCTGCTCATAAAATAAGCTGAAAGATACCAGTGATTTCAATGAGGAAGTCCTCCCCAAAAGCACACGGGAGCTTTAAAAGGGTGAAGTGTAAACATTAAAACTTGGATCAGGAGAGACTAACGGTTAATTCACACTGCCTTTTCCCTTTAAATCACCATTTCTCTGAGTTTATCTATTTTACATAGGTACACTCCATTCATTGTTTGCTCATTTGAGGCAGAAGTTTTTTTCTAAGGAAAAGCTAAAGCAGAGCTAGATTCTCTCAAGGTTATCTGTGCAGCAGGCAGCTGAGCATCGTCATTCAGCCTCACAGTAAAAATAACCCGTACATTAATTACTACAGGGGACTCAGTGAAACTCTGCTGAGTGAGAATTACACGTTGATGAAAGAAGCCGCCATGAATAATAATTGTGTGAAGCAAAATGCAAGAGGTGCTAAAATCTTGGGTTTACATTCGCTATTTGTACGGAACACAATAGGACTCTTCAGAAACGGGAAAAAAAGGCGTTTCTCGCTGTAGTTCACCACACCCTGCTTTGGAAAAGAGACAATCCCGTAGTGCTCTCTAGCGGCTGCCAGTCAAAAAACCCCGGCAGGCTGCGCTGCCAAGTCTGAAAATACACAGAATTATCGGAATATTCGGTTGTCCCCGTAGTCAGCCACGACTGCCCAGGGAGAGAGCAGGCACTTGGGTTTGCATCAGTGCTCTGCACTGCCCGGGGCTTGCTCTCCCTCCAGGACTCAATTCCACAGCAGAACTGCAAATATTGATGTGCCTGAAATCACACAGAACGAATTTAAGACATTTGATGATGATGATGATGAAGAGCATGAGGTGTCTCACAAGCTGGTATCAAAACGTGGCACCTTTTGACTCTCTAACAAACTCCAGATGTGCCAGATTTCTTCCTGATCCTACAAATGGCGAAGGGAAAATCATTCCCTTCTGCTTGATCTGGGCTTTGCAGTTGAGACAGCCATGTTGCAAAATGGGTGCCTATTTTGGGCTATTAAAACTCTCTCCCTGTGCTTAAAACACAATTCATAAACCGAGCCTGAGGCCATCAGTCCTGTATAAAACCATCTGAGCAGAGACAATTTTCCTCTGCCCACACAGTTAGTGACACATTTCCATAACCATTGTCAGGTTACACTGCTCTTGTAAATTGTCTTATTACTAATAAATTGATATTTATTGCTTCAGATGCATAGATAAAGCCTAGATGACAAAATCACCCTGGAAGACAATAAATTAATTCCTAGGGTTGGTACACCAAAAATTTCCTGTCCAACAGCGTTTCCTCAGTGGATTCCCTCAGCTCCATCAGACATTTATTCAGCTAAATAAAGAACAAATTGCTGAGTGTAAAACAACTACCAAGGGTTTGCAGTATCATCCATTAGCTCCAGGATTTCCTTGACAGCACAAAGGATTGCAGGCTGCCAATTATAATTAAATAGAGCTCCCTATGAGCCTAGCAGAACTCCTCATTGCCCTCGCTAGGAAAATGCAGGTTAAAACACAAGAGTAATAGAAAATGGATCCAAACCTGGTGCCAGTAACTGCATTTTCCAGAACTGGAAATATCCCTGTGAGCAGCATGTAGATGACACTTGCCCTGGGAAGAATGCACAGGCTGTGACATTCCTGTGGTGTCAGCTGATCCTCTGCTCAGGAAATCCGGTCAGAGCCCACATGAAAATTTCAGAGGTACATACTGTCCCCTTCAGCTGCGCATCTAGAACATCCTTACAAATGGAGACAGAGATTGATTTGGACAGCTTGCATTAATAAACAGAATTTTTGTAACAGCCACGAAGGGAGAAGGAAGACTAAATGTTAAAATAATTCATAACTTCTGAATGATTTGGAAGAAGCAAACCTACTGGCATCTTCCTTGACTGATCTAATTGGATTTATTTCCACTTTCTAGGAGAGGGGGGGAAGCAACATCAGCAAAAAAAACCCCAACCAAATCCTGGTTTGCTAGTTCATTAAGCAAGCGTATAATTACCTAATTATAACAACCATGGGTCATACAATCCTTAGCTGCATGAATCTCCATCTCCATACAACACACAGGCTTACAAACGACAAGCAAGATATCTAAGCAGTCATTCATATACACAATTAATTGCATATTTGGCAAAAAAATTGTGTTCCAATCTCTGTATTTCACATTGGGTTAGAATGAAACATTTTTAGACATGTTAATAATAATCATAAAAAAAAAAATAGTTCTGCAACTGAACCTTAAAGCTTGAAGGACGTGGTCTTGCAGAATTAATTTGTAGGAGAGAGAGGTTTAAAGTGTCTGTGTGGTTCACAGATTGTATTAAACTGATGTTGGGAATTCCTTTGCAAAACATTTTTTTTTCTATCTGGACCTAAGTGGATACATTTGTATAACAATGAAAGGCACATATTAGGGACAAATATGAACAAGGGGACTCATTGTGGCAACCACCTGATTTTTGACTTGACTGGAAGAATTTGCCAGGCAAAGTCTGCACTTTCCTTGTTGGATAAAGATGTTAAAGGATTTATATCCTAAATACTTGGGAACCCAGCCGCAGGGCCTGGAGGTGTTGCTCTCTTTACAGTCTAGGCTGGTTGGAAGCAAGGCTGGCAGAGACTGTTTTTCACAATAGAACAGCACAGAAAATTCCATGATTACGTTGTTCTGGCTTTGCTTATGACAACATCCATCTCCAGCCCTGAAGTCGTGGAACAGAAGATCCATCTAATTCTGTCCTGGGCTAACTTTGCAGGTTAAAAGTTTGTTGTTGGGGCTGATCCTAGAAAAACAACCACTGCCTCTGTCCATGGAGGGAGCTGTGATGGAGCTGCTGAGCAGCCTGGCCTTCCAAAGCTCACAGCAAGATGGCATTAAAACAGCACACTGAGCTGCAGCCCAGACGGGAGGGGATAGCCCACGATCTTCTGCTGCCATGGCAACGGCCACAACTGTCCCAAAAAACCCGGTATTTAAAAAGTAAACCAAGTTAGCTGGGTTTTGCTGAGGAATGGTTTCTCAGATGACTCACTGCATCTGCAAAACAGCAAAGCACAACCTCGCCAGCAGTGATCTTGCTGCACATCCCCAGCTGCACATCCACGTTCTGCCTAAAGGAGGATGCAAACTCCTGCCTAAACCCTTCAGCTCTGAGGAAGCAGTAACTTTACTGTGTAGGAATGGTATGAAGCCCTAGTTTTCCTTAAAATTAAACTAAAAATTCCAGAAATGTATTAGTAGCTGCTCTGCTTCCCTTCCCAAGTCTTGCTTCAGGAGTTGGTGCGGAGGAAATTGAATAGATGGACCCAGCCCAAAGATTATCCCAGACAGATATAAACCCAACACACTCAGAGAAGAATGAAGGTGTAGCATAAAGTCACCACTGCATTTCTGCCTGGGAAAGCTCAAACTTTAAATCAGTTCTCACACTGCAGCTCCCTGAGACCTGGAAGGTCTGGCCATGATTTCTGGGCTCTCATGCAAAAAATGCACAGCTCAGTCTCAGAAGAGAAACAGCTCTGCTAACCTGGACCTTGCTTACTGGGAGTCCCAATCAATTTGAACTTTCATTCTCTTGTCTTCAGCTGCTGATCAGCTCTAGACTTCCTATAATTTCCTTCCATGGATTGAAGCTCAACTGAGGTGGTATCTTCTGAGAGATGCTCATAAATCCTGATTATTATGGGCTTCACTGGATTTCAGGTCCCAAACAGCTGCAAACTGTGACCTACTGAAGGAAGCTCTGTCACTTGTTTCATGTGTCACTGGCCCCTAAAGTATTTTAACTCTCCAGCAGCTGAATTTCTTGTGTGTTGTGGTCAGAGTGTGAAATCACCACCAGAAGTCCTGCATTACACAAGAAATGAAGTGACAATAACAAAATGCCATTGAAGTAAATGTCGAAAGGTACTGACATGAGTGGAATCAGGATTTTGTCCTGCAACTCTACATCAAAGGCTCGTCAGCTCTCATCTAATTAGCACAGAGCACCACTTTTCCCTTTCCACTTCTGCTGACAACTGAATGATCTTCACTGTTCGAATTAATTTGGAAAATGTATACGTCAAAATTATTCCAGATTTGGCAACAGGATGCGATCTGAATCAGAATGTACTGTCTGAATGCAATACATAATAAGAAGAAATGACATCTCTGGTCGGGCTACAAGTTATCCAAACTTATCTCTGAGGCAAAAAGGAGCTGCGTTGCTTCTAAAATACAAAGACTTGCAAAGCACAAGCAAATCAGAAGTTCTTCTTTTTCAGAGGTATTTTGTTTCCAAATGAAATTTAAGTGCTCCAA
This sequence comes from Sinosuthora webbiana, assembly GCA_013397395.1. Classification (NCBI taxonomy): domain Eukaryota; kingdom Metazoa; phylum Chordata; class Aves; order Passeriformes; family Sylviidae; genus Sinosuthora; species Sinosuthora webbiana. The sequence goes on along the minus strand of VXBN01001789.1, from coordinate 145,982 downwards.
ACAGTTATTTAAAAAGTCTTGGATCTTACACTGTATTCTTTTATATTTACAACCAGCACCAGTTTCTTGGAGCTATTTCTGCTATCCTGAATTGTAGGACCTGCAGGACTGTTGTTGCAAATGTAACAAGAAACAGTTCACTGGGTTTTTCCGTATTAATTTATAGAGCTTGCAGGGTCTCAATTACACCAAAAAATGGCTTTCAGAGCCCCCACGTATCTGCAGCTTTTTTGTAGCTTTGGGTATTTGAGATCGTGGAATTACTTTGAGGATGGAAGTGAGAATAAGGAACTTCCAGCCATGTGCCTTCTTAAGAACACAGTGCCTGCAAAAAACCAAGACATTCTGTATACAAGAATATTAATTCCCCAAAATGTGGAAAGGAGGAAGATTTGGACCTGCAATGGAATTTACACGTACATCCCTTCTCCTCAGGCATCCTTGAGGTCTAAGGGGAACAAAACAACAGAGAGGATAATGAGACCCATCCCTTCAAAGTGGCACAAACAACATTTCTGTGGCACATCACCTGGAGCCTCGCTGGCTTCGACAGCACCTCAGGAGCCCTCCAGGGTTCCCCAGGATCTGCCTCCTCCCTGCTCCTCATGCACAATGACAGAGCTCAGTGACCACGTCCTGGAGCTCTCTGCTGGTCTGGGCGTGTTGCAGACACGAGTTCACTCCCCACACCTGGGGCTGTTACTATTGTAAACTGCATAATTTAAAATAAAAGTACAAGTTCCCCTTCTCATCATCACAGCATAAAAGGGTGTGAGCAGAGCTGTGTGTCAGGGCAGGGAGTTGAGCTGGGAGCCTCCTTTACATTTCTCCCAGCCTCTTTTCCTGTTCCTTCACCTGTAAAATGGGAGTGAGCAGTGGGGCTGTGAAGGAAAGCAAACATGAAAAACGGATGGGCCAATGCCAGAATAGCTCCTGAGATTCTCAATGTGCACATGAGGCCCCCAATAAACAAGCCCCCGATGCTTATTCATTTTTTATTTGCTTTCTGTAGTAGTACTTTGGAGAAGACGTGTTACAAGTCTTTGTACTTACAAAGTTGTGACTGCTGGGTGATATTTTATCTCTTCTCGGTGACATGCATTTATGGTCTTGACAAACAAAGGCTCAAAATAGGCTCTGTGTCCTCTTTACAAAGAAAGCATCTGAGGGGAAAAACCCCCAACAAAGTAAATACAGACAAGAGCTGCCTGAGCATGGGAATGCTCATCTCTGTTATGGTGAGCACGCAGACCTACAACAAGCTGGCATAAAAAAAATCTCAAAAAACTAGGTTAAGGCTCACGAGCAGCTGAACAAATGCTTTCTGTTGCTGCATCTAAGAAAACTGCTCCTAGCAAGGCTATCTGTGCCTTGGTCATCAGAACAATTCGAACATGAAAGCTGATACTGTCAATCCAAATGTACCCTGCATTCATTTTTCTAAATAACAACACAAAACCCCCACTTCAGTGGTGCTCAGACATCACATGTAGGCTTCAGATTAAGGGAAATGAGGTTGTTTAATATTCTGCTGATTCGAGAGAAACAGCACTGACATGACTCACCTCTTTTCTTTCTCCCCAGAGAATCATTCCTTTGTAACACAAGTTTGGATCTCTCTTTATATAACCAGCTCGTACAACAGACATTCAGCTCTCTGTCAGAGAGAAAACAAACTAATCAAATCGTCCATACCGTTTATATTGTTGCATTTAAAAAAATAGTTATCAAGGAAAGTCATATCAAATGGACACGCATTGGTCTGGCTGTGGACTATGCATCAAAATAAATAAAATGATATAAAAAAATTATTTTCTCTTCTGTGTTCCTTGTGTGGATATTTCATTTCAAGAATTATTTTCCTGCAACTGAATGGATGCCAATTGCAGAGATATTTGCTGGTAAGCTAGAAAAATTTCATTATAACTTTTCATCATAAATATAAAAGGCTAGAAATCCTCTGAGAGAGAGCTAGACAGATCAGATCATTGGACTTCCTGGGAAAATGCTGAAAATTTGTTTACCACAAGCCTCCTATAGTGAGAAAATAAACCAAACAAAAGGAGAGTCATGTTTCTACTAATAGCCATTCTGATCCTGCAGGTAGTTTTGTGACACTTACAGAATCTCATGAAGTAGTAAATGGAAAGTTGAGGACAAATTTTCAGGTGCTTTGTACCCACAGGTAGAACCAGGCTTGGTTTCATTCCAATCTCATTCCACTTTCAGAGGGATTTACAAATCAATATACTTGGAATATATTAGTTAGTGCCTGCCTCCATCAGCTTCTATTTACTTCTGTGCAAAGGCTCCACTCTTGTTTGGTGTTGGTCTTTCAACATGAAGACAAGACTTTGCCTCACATTTATTTTTCCCTCTCTAAAGCCCTGCCCCAGAAGGAAGACAGAGCCTGCTTTAAGGTAAAGAAGTACAAAGTGCCATCATCATCATCACCTCTGAAATTTGAAAGCAAAAGACATGCAGACAATCCTATATTTAACACAAGAGACATTATTTAGCAGCGTAAGTTTGAATAATTCAACACAATTTTTTTCTTTTTTTGGTACCTCCTCTCCCAAACATGATGATGGTTCATTTTGGAAAGAGCAAGGTCCAGGGGCAGCTCCATCAGCTGGCACAAACCACACCAGGGATTTACCCCTAGGCTGAGCCTCTTGATGCTTGGTTTGTCAGGGATGAGAGAAAATGCTCTTTAACAAGGTGAAAGCAGCAAGGCAGATTCCTGTTGGACTGTTTTGTACCAGACAATATTTTAAATCCAAAGGAATCCTATAAAGTGTCATCCACAGAGGCAACCAGTATGGGAGCTGGTTAAAAATACATCCCTCTCATCCTCTGTGCTTCTATAGCTACTAAAGATGTCTTGGAGATATTTTCCTTGGGTTGAAAATATTTTAATATATTCAGCCTCATACAATGCTTAAATCTGATATGAAACTTCTCAACCCTACATTTTAAACACAAAATCAGTATCATTCTTCATCTCAGAAAGCAGCTATTGATTAGTGCAAACAGGCTTTCACAGAATTCACTAGAAACCATCGGCGTTTTCCAGCATGACCTAAAAGCTATATAGAGAAAAACCATTTAAAACTTTCTACTTCCTCTCCTTTTAGGACTAAAAATAGATTTGGCTCATTAGCTCACTTGGCACCTTAATGTATTCCATGGCACGATGACACAGCTTAGATTAAACCTTCTCATGCTTCTTCTTCCTTAGGATCTACCTTACACACAGCAAGAAGGGACAGTGCTCATTGAACAAGAAACTCTTTGATATTTTACTTTAAAACCCTTTTTTTGGGTTCTGTTCTCAGGACAGTATTCCCACTTGCTGTTGGATGCAGCAGCTCACCCCAGCCATGGGCAGGTGTCACCCCAACAGCCACAATCAGGCCTCCCTCAAATGGAATCTTGGATGAATTTTCTTATCAAGCTCCACCATGAAATCCACACCCACAGACTTTTTTTCTTTCCCCCAAAAAGGTAAGTTAAGTGAATCTCAGGGACACACAGCCCAAAAGTGACTCCCAAATTAGATGTATGCGCATTCAACTTTGAAATTCCTGCTTAAAGAAAAACAGCAAGAACACGCCTCAGTGTGACAGATGTGATATATTTTGGGTTAAATCCTCCCAAACCACAAAGACATAACCCCACATAACTATTTTGTTTTTGCCTGCTTTCAGAAATGGCCAAACCCCATTTTCTTTATTTAAGAGTAGCAAAATGTTTTCCACATATTCGTGTAAAAACAGAGCCAGGCTCTTCTCAGTGGTGCCAAGTAACAGAAGAAGAGGCAGTGGTGAGAAACTGATGCTTAGGAAGTTCCACCTGAACATGAGGAAGAACCCTCCTGTGCAGATGAAGCTGTGGAGTTTCCCTCCACTGGAAATATTCCAGACCTGTGTGGACACAATCCTGTGCCCTCTGCTCTGGGATGACCCTGCCTGGGCAGGGAGGTTGGAGCAGGTGACCCCACTGTGGTTCCTTCCAGCCTGACCCTTTGCTTCTGTGTGGGAATGAATGCCCCACCCACTGCATTGATGGGAGATTCTCCGATACAAAGGTTCAGCCCTAAAACTTTGCAAACTTGCGCCTGTCTCACAACAGAACTTGGTCAGATGCACATATAACCACAGCTCTTGAGTCAGCCCCAGAAATCTGCTTGTAGGTGAGTGTATTCCTCAGCATTAGCTCCATGCAGAGACAAAAGCAGACTTTTAGGCAGACACGAGATTAGAACCCTCACAAACCCAGCAAGTGCTGACCCAGCAGAGGACTTTACTGGGAGAGTGATTAGAAAGCATCCCTGGTTTTTACAGGGCAGAACTTCAAGAAGACCTGACCTTCATCACCGTCTACAGACCAGCAGCCCCTCTGCCGGCACCCTGCGCAGGACGGGGAGGTGCAAAAAACAACCCATAAAAGCAGTTTTCATCTTTAAACAATTTCCCAAACCAAGCTATTCAACCCGAGTCGGAGCATCCCGTTTCTGCGGGGTCCCCGTGGGACACCTTTGCCGCGATGCCCCCGCCCCAGCCCGGCCCTGTCGGCTCCGCGGGAGCTCCGGCCGAGCTGCGCGGGGCTCCCGGCGGGTGCGGAGCGATTCCCCGCTGGCCGGGCAGAGGGGACCCCCCGCGGGCCCCCCTGCCCCGCCAGCCCCGGGGAAGGCGAGCGGCGGACGCCGAGCCCCGCGGCCGCCCCGGTGCCGGGGGATCGCGCCGGTCCCTCCCGCGGGGCAAAGCGCCCGGGCGGACGGGACGGGACGAGCACCGGGAGGGCTCGGGGGACACGGTCGGGTCCCGCGCAGCGAGGACGGGGCGGAGCGGCCCCTCCCCGCGGGCCGTGACGCGCTGGGCGGGCGGGACCCCGCGCACCTGCGGAGCCCCCGCCTTTGTGCAGTGCAGGTGCGGCGCCCACCGCACCCCACC